>PVKU01008717.1:0-70412 GCA_004027475.1 Anoura caudifer | reverse complement strand
AAATAAGTAGCACTGCATTCTACAATGCTGCATCTTGTAAAACTAAGTAGCAGAAAATTAAGAACTGATTAAGAACATGTTTAAAGTTAAAAGAGAAAACTCTTACACTTCAATAGACTTAACCAAATATAGATTAATTCTGGGAAAAGCTATGGCCATGCAATTTGCTTAGTTATGTTCATATGTCATGATGTAACTAAAAGTAGTAAATGTAACAGCAATCCTTAGAAATCAATTGTACATGCCACATTATAATTGCACATGCTTAATTCATTTCACAGTTATATCAACAATTGTATTTGGATTTATAAAGAAATGCAGGTTTTTAAAAAATAATTAAAACTATTATTAAGTACCTGCTGAATGTATTACAATGCATGAAGTGCTTTGAGGCTTGATGTAAACTTAATAAAGGCTCTCTCTTAAACCATTAATGAAGGAGAAAGACAAAGATTCTGCAGAAACTTAGTCAACAGTTCTTAGTGCCTCTCCTTCATTCACTTTATCTTTGCATATTTTTTGCTTCTTCTCTCATCCTCCTGCTTTTCCACTTCTGTATTTCACCTGATTACCCATTGCTTCCTTCCTTTCCATTTTTGTATTCATATATTAACTATGTAGCCTTTCCTTGATTTACAAATGTTTTCTTCATTGTTGGTGTGTGTCTGAGACAACTAAATGTGTGAAGAAGCTGAGGGAGAGAAGAGTGACAAATGAAAGATAACTTTGGAGTGTAGCTGAAAAGACTGAGGCTTTTATTAACAATTTTAGTCATACAAAGGCCAGTAGTTACATTTGTAGCTTAAATATTTGGAATTGAATTCTGAGGATTAGATGTTCAAGGAATAAATGTAAAAGAAAGAATTAAAAATGGATATTTATGTTAGCCTTGAAAATGTAATACAGAAATAGGAAAGCAATGTTCTACTCGAATGTAAAGAGAAAAACTCAATCCATAATTTTTTCCTAGAAAAATGAGTAATTTCAACAAGAAAAAAATTTGAATAATATATATTTTATTTTTCGAATAACATTTTAATATGTCTATTTTTAAGATTAATATAGATATATATTTCTTCAAAATTAGACAGCAAATTATTTTTAGAATCTCTGCTTTTTCATAGTATGATGAATCTCCATTTCCCCAGTATAATTTAGGTTAAAGTATCTTGGTTAATAGAAAGTTCTTATTAACTAGGGCTTGCTAATAGCTCATAATTTTCACCAGATCCTAATGTTTTCAAACTAGAAATGAAGAATTAAAATTTATTAAATATCTCCAAGTACCGGATCCTTACCAAACATTCTTAAACACTGAAAGTATAGAATTCTTTGGGCCTCTGTTTTGTGATCCATCATTCTTTAAAAGTATACTGAATTTAATAAAAAAAAAAAAAAAACATCATTAAAGTTTTAAAGAAAGCTGCTTTGTTTACAATTAACCAATCCCTTTATAATTCAACTTTGAAGACATTCATTGCAGTGGCTTAGCTTGCTCTTCCTTCAATCCCCAGCACATGTTTTTGCATACAGTAAACAGTCAATATTTACAAGAACATTGAATTGGTGACTTTGGGCTTTAGTGTTGATACAGGAAAGCATCTAAAATCCTAAAAGACTACTTACTTAGATGGTATTTTCTCCATGTATACTAAATAGGATCAAGAAATATTTGCTTTAAGAAAGGTATTGGAAACAAAACAAGAAAGCACTTATCCTACATAAGTGCTGAGATAGCTGCATGTGGATCTGCTGGTTCTCAAGAATACTGTAACAGAGCTGAAGATAATTTGGACAAAGTATAGCTTTTACTAGCAAAGATCAGACATTATAGGCTTTACTTTGACTGACCTTAGTTGTAAAGAAGTATGTTACATTAGAATTCAGAAGAGGCCTAGAAAAGAAAGTAATTTTGACCTTATTTTCCTCTCATGACATTAGTACTTAAGCAACATGTGAAACTGCCCTTCCAAGTATAACACAAAGAAAAGACAACAATAAAATATTTACATTTCTGTGATTATAATGGTTCTGAAACTAAGAGTCATGTTAGAAAGAGAGTCAAATAGAAATAGAGTTACTTAAGTAAAAAAATACATATATATGTATTTATATATATATTCCATTGTCTATCAGAATTATATGAGCTCCTCCTTTTGTGTTTGCTAAAGCAATAAAAACCCAAGATATTTAATTACTTAATAACAAATATTTTGGGTCAATGTCCCAGGAATATAATATTTATATATGAAGTATGTAATAGCTAGAAAACTTATAACATATGTTTGTTACAGGATATTGTATTTGTTCTCTCAGCTAATAAAATGGTTCTTTTTTAAAAAATACAACATTGAATTTACTTACCTAAGCTATAATGAATTATTAGCTAAGTGAGTGAACTCCACAATCATGTAATCAATTTAACACCTTGTGTGGGTTACCTGGTTAAAAGAACACTTTGACTAGCTCTCTTCTATCTCTGCCAAAAATTGTGTTGACTTTGACAGATTTAATTCAAATATGATGTGAAGTTTGGATCCTTTTATACGTGTGACAAGATCTTAAAACACAGGGCTGTAAGATAGAAAAGATGAAATTTGGGAGCATTGATCACCTAAGAGAAAGAAATCATGAAGACAATGGATGTTAACATTGACTTATTTACTGGGACTAACTCTTTCAAACTAGAAAAGATAAACTTGAGACAAATGAAAGTACACAAGTAAATACTAAAGGGTTAAGGCTTAAACATGAATTAGCCCAAGAAGATTTTAGTAAAATTAATAATGGATGAGTTAAAGATTAAGGGAGGGAAATATTACTAAACTTTTATAGTTTGTGTTAAGAGAAATTACTGTTTCTTTACCAAAACATGTTTAGATGGTACCATCAAAGAAGTTCCATCACATTATATGCTAAAATGAATTAGTCTGGCTACTATTAGAAATTTGTGTATGCAAGTAATTTATTAAATATTTGCAACTAGATGATGGTATTTATATCATTAAAAATTCTAATTCCTACTTTCAAACATACTGTGTGAAATTTCTGTTTTAATGACATCTCAGTCAATACTATAACTTTCTGATAAATTTTAGGTAAAAAAAAAAACCAAAAAACTCCAGTGCAGCCCATTACAATTTAAATCATATTTTATGCTCATATTCTTTTTTCTACATAATGATGACTAAACCTCAGCCTGAGGGTCTTGGTGTGAAGATGGGCATCATTAGCTTTCCCTTGCCATTTTAAAGGATCAGAGATGGGGAAATGGGCAGAAATCTTCTTACCTAATTAGTGGCCTTGTAATCAAATCCCCTTTACTTTCAAGGAGAAGGGTATGGCTGGCATCTAAATGGTGACTTTTTCATGTATAGCATGTGTGAAATCATTGGGGATTTTGAGGAGGGTGTCTCACAGAAGAGTTTCATAATGTGGAAGCAATTCTCTTTATATGTTTCTGAGCTCTTTCCCCACAGCATATCCATTGCTCTTGCTGCTGCAATCAGCTTCTGAAGGGGCTGCTCAATGTACTTTCTAATCTGGTTTATGGAAAACTCCCACATTCTTAACCTGCCAGACAGTTTGGATGTTGGCTGTCCCACTGCTGTCTCCTCTCTTCACTTTGCACTCTCTCTCTACTTCTCTTTTCCTTCTTTACAAATGATCAAGAGGGTCATAAGTTTATGTTCACCTGACAAGGGATGCCATCTTGTCTGCTTGTGTGCACCACGATCTCAATACATGGTTCTCTCATAGCCTTCTTACTTGGATGAGAAAAGCAACCTTTATCCTCATTTTGTAAAGGGAGGATGTAAAATTTTAGGAGGATATCTATACTTAGTACAGATACTTAGTAACTGAACTCAGTTCACAAACACTCGCCTTTTCTTTTTTCTCTCATAGAGTCTTTAAATTGTTTTTATTTTTCAGTTAGAGCTAATGTACAATATTGTATTGGTTTCAGGGGCACAACATAGTGATTAGACATTTACGTAATTTACTAAATGGTCACCTTGATAAGTCTAGTACCCATCTGGCACCATAATAATTACAAATTATTGGCTATATTTCTTATGCTGTACTTTACACCCCGGTGACTATTTTTATAAATGGCATGTATACTTCTTAACCCCACCTCTTTTGCATTTAGCTCTCAACCCATTCCCTTTTGATGACCATCCACCTGCTCTCTGTAGCTATCTCTTACACAGTCTTGAGGGGCACCGGTGGGATTGATGGTGTGTATTTGTCCTAGTAAACCCTTCTGCAATCTCTTTAGAATGCTTGTGGTATACTTGGATGGGATTTTAAAGCAACAGGAAGTCAGATTAAAAATTAATTACATATATATTGAACCGAAGATTTGCAGGACCACTTTTTCTTCCAACATGTTTTTTCTATCTCCCCACTCCCCAAATTTTCAGATGTAAAAGTTCTTTGAAGAAGACAATATTCTTTTTTAAATTATATTTTATTGATTATGCTATTACAGTTGTCCCATTTCTCCCCCATCATTCTCCTCCACCCTGCACACCCCCTCCCACCCACATTCCCCCCTTAGTTCATGTCCATGTGTCATAAGTTCTCTAGCTTCTACTTTTCCCACACTATTCTTGCCCTCCCCTGTCTATTTTCTACCCACCGTCTATGTTACTTATTCTCTGTACCTTTTCCCCCTTCTCTCCTCCTCCCACTCCTCTGTTGCTGACCCTCCATGTGATCTCCATTTCTGTGTTTCTGTTCCTGTTCTAGGTGTTTTCTTAGTTTGCTTTTGTTTTAGGTGTGGTTGTTAATATCTGTGAGTTTGCTGTCATTTTACTGTTCATATTTTTTATCTTCTTTTTCTTAGATAAGTCCCTTTAACATTTCATATAATAAGGGCTTGGTGATGATGAACTCCTTTAAGTTGACCTTATCTGAGAAGCACTTTATCTGCCCTTCCATTCTAAATGAAAGCTTTGCTGAATAGAGCAATCTTGGATGTAGGTCCTTGCCTTTCATGCTTGGAATACTTTTTTCCAGCCCCTTCTTGCCTGTAAGGTCTCTTTTGAGAAATCAGCTGACAGACTGATGGGAACTCCTTTTTAGGTGACTGTGCCCTTATCCCTTGCTGCTTCTAGAATTCTCTCCTTCATTTTAATCTTGGCCAACATAATTATGATGTGCCTCGGTGTGTTCCTCCTTGGGTCCACCTTCTTTGGGACTCTCCGAGCTTCCCAGATTTCCTGGAAATCTATTTCCTTTGCCAGATTGGGGCAGTTCTCCTTTATTATTTGTTCAAATAAGTTTTCCACTTGTTGCTCTTTCTCTTCCCCTTCTGGTACCCCTATAATTTGGATGTTGGGACATTTAAAGATGTCCTGGAGGTTCCTAAGGCTCTCCTAATTTTTTTGAATTCTTGTTTCTTCCTTCTTTTCTGCTTGATTGTTTCTTTGTTCCTTCTGGTCCACTCTATTGATTTGAGTCCCAATTTTCCTCCCATCACTATTGGTTCCCTGTGCATTTTTCTTCATTTCACTTTTGTAGCCTTTATTTGTTCATCTAATTTGTGACCAAAATCAACCAATTCTGTGAGCTTCCTGATCACCAGTGCTTTGAACTGTGCATCTGACCTTAACCCCCACAAGTGTTTTCAATTGGTACTTTTAGGCTTTATTTCCTAGCGCTGGGGCCCTGTGTTGTGCAGTCTGTCTTGCTGCCCTTTTTTTTGCCTGGTTTATCTGCTAGTGAATGTGTGATGGTGGTCAGCTGCCTTGTGTGCCTCGATTGGTCTACTCGTTGTCTCCCTGTGCTCAGCAATCACTGCCTGTGTGCCTTGGGTGTGCCAACCACTGCCTGTAAGTCTGGGACCACCAGCCACTGCTTTCTCCCACCGTGACCCCTCCCTGCTGGCCACCGACTCTGCCCCCTTACCGATCTGGGTGAATCATTGTCGGACTTCCATACAATTCAATTTTCTATCTGTTCTGGTTTTTTTGTTTTTATTGGTTCTATATTTTTGTTGTCCTTAATCTTGGTTGTGAGAGGAGGCACAGTGCATGCACCTTTGCCTCATCTTGGCCGGAAGTCTCAAAAGATAATATTCTTTATTGAAATAGTGAAGATTTTAGAATCATCCTCTTCTCTATGCTTTCTTTGTTTAAACTTGCAGAAGATTCACCTATAATTTGAAACCCAAACCTTTTTTTTTTTGCTTTTGTTCTTTTTTACAAATTTCTTGATATAATTATTCATTTAAATAGTTATTTTCAACTTCTGTATCCTTGGAAATCTATTATTATATTATGATAAAAGAAGAATAAGCTCTATTACTGTGCTATTATTATAACTAGTATTTATTTAAACAGTTGGAAGAATTGCAGTTCATCTTTTTCTCATACTTATATAAGGGCCAATAATGTTTGTACACAGATGGCAGAAAAAGATTAATTTGTATATTATTCATACCTAAAACACTTTTGTGAATACATATTTTGTAGTACTCTGAGTAAAAATACTTTCCTCTCCCCTCAGAAAAAGTCTACTTCTAAGCATACTATGCTAAGAACATTCCTTCCATTTAAAGATGAATCTTTCACTTTGAAGGGGAAAATATAATGGCTTATTTAAAATTCAGTTCGTTAAGTATAATTGAAGATTCAGTCCAAAACCACTTTGAAAGACTAGTATTTTAATTTGCACACTCTAGTTTTCTTTATTATATATTTATTTTATGCAGCTGTCTTTCAGTTTTGTGAAATACTCAAGCAATTGTTGATAGGTGTGTTCAATTTAGTAAGACTGCCTTCCTTACTTAAATGATCTACTTCCATTGAACTGCCATGAAAGGTGACCTCATGCTTGCTGACATATTATTAGTGATTGATTGTTAAAGGAATGTTGCTATTTCCTTAGGCTATTTATTTTGCTTCTTTGTATGTCACATTGATTTTACTTTCTTTGACCATTATACAGTTTTTGTTTTCTTTGAGAAGGATGCAAATGTTCATGAAATTAGTTATGAATCATATTATGGGAAAAATTTGAATATGAGTTAGCTGCTTTACAAATATCAGACTTTATCTTCTAAAAATATAAAAATAAAAATCCCTTTTTTCAGTTCAAAGTTTTCTGTTATTCATGGCTACTGTTTATCTTTCAGCTACTATTGCTATAAATTTAACATAAAATACTCTGTTTAAAAAGCAAAGGCAAAAATCACATGATCATATCAATAGATGCAGAAAAGCAATTGATAAGGTACAGCACCCATTTATGATAAAAACACTCAGCAAAGTGAGAATAGAGGGAGCATTCCTCAACATAATAAAGGCCATATATGAGAGGCCTACAGCCAACATCATACTCAATGGGCAAAAACTAAAATCTTTTCCACTAAGATCAGGCACAAGACAAGGTTGTCCACTTTCACCACTTCTATTCAATATAGTATTGGAAGTCTTTGCCACAGTGATTAGTCAAGAAAAGGAAATAAAAGGCATCCAAATTGGAAAGGAGGAAACAAAACTATCATTGTTTGCAGATGACATGATAGTGTACATAGAAAACCCTATAGACTCAGCCAAAAAGCTACTTGACCTAATAAATAAATTTGGCCAACCAGTGGGATACAAAGTCAATATCCAGAAATCAAAGGCATTTTTGTATACCAACAATGAAACAGCAGAAGCAGAAATCAAGAAAAAAATCCCATTTGATATAGCAAAAAGAAAAATAAAATATCTAGGAATAAACCTAACCAAGGAGGTAGAAGACCTATATGCAGAAAACTACACAACACTGAAGAAAGAAATCAAGGAAGACACAAGCAAATGGAAACATATACTGCATTCATGGATTGGAAGGATTAACATAAATGTCCATACTACCCAAAGCAATTTACAAATTCAATGCAATACCTATTAAAGTACCAACAGCATATTTCACAGACATAGAACAAACACTTCAAAAATTTATATGGAAAGACAAATGACCCCGAATAGCTGCTGCAATTTTGAGCAAGAAGAGCAAAGCAGGAGGGATCACAATACCTGATACCAAACTGTATTACAAGGCCACTATAATCAAAACAGCCTGGTACTGGCATAAAAACAGGCACATGGACCAGTGGAATAGAACAGAGAGCCCAGAAATAAACCCAAATCTCTACAGTCAATTAATATTCAACAAAGGGGGCAGCAACATAAAACGGAGTAAAAATAGCCTCTTCAAGAAGTGGTTTGGGAGAACTGGACAGCTATGTGCAAAAAAATGAAACTCAAGCATCAACTTACACCATACACAAAAATAAATTCAAGGTGGATAAAAGATTTAAATATAAGCTGTAACACCATTAAAGTCCTAGAGGAGAACATAGGCAGGGAAATCTCAGATATTTCATGCAGCAACATTTTTACTGATATGTCCCCTAGAACAAGGGACTTAAAGCAAAGAATAAACAAATGGGATCTCATCAAAATAAAAAGCTACTGCATGGCTAAAGACAGCAGTATTGAAATAAAAAGGGAACCAAATGTATGGGAAAACATATTTGCCAATGATACCTCAGACAAGGGTTTAATCTTCAAAATATATAAAGAACTTACCCACAGACAAGCAACCCAATTAAAAAATGGGCAAAGGACTTGAACAGACACCTCTCCAAGGAGGACATACAGAGGATTCAGAGACACATGAAAAGATGTTCAATATTGCTAGCTATCAGAGAGATGCAAATTAAAACCACAATGAGATACCACTTCACACCAGTCAGAATGGCCATCATAAACAAAGCAACAAACAGCAAGTGTTGTAGAGGATGTGGAGAAAAGGGGACCCTAGTGCACTGTTGCTGGGATTGCAGACTGGCACAACCACTATGGAAAACAATATGGAATTTTCTAAGAAAGCTAAAAATGGATCTACCTTTTGACCCAGCAATTCCACTGCTAGGATTATATCCTAAGAACCCTGAAACACCAATCCAAAAGAACATATGCACCCCAATGTTCATAACAGCACAATTTACAATAGCCAAGTGTTGGAAGCAACCCAGGTGCCCATCAGTAAATGAATGGATCAAAAAACTATGGTACAGTTACATAATGGGATTCTATGCAGCAGAAAGAAAGAGGAGCTCCTACCCTTTGCAACAGCATGGATGGAGCTGGAGAGCATTATGCTAAGTGAAATAAGCCAGGCAGTGAAAAATAAATACCATATGATCTCACCTTTAACAGGAACCTAATCAACAAAACAAACATTCAAGCAAAATACAACCAAATACACTGAAATTGAGAACAGACTGACAGTCACCAGAGGGGAGAAGGGAGGGAATTTCAGGAGAAAAGGGGATAGGTTTACAGGAACAAGTATAAAGGACACATGGACAAAAACTAGGGAGGGTGGAAATGGGAAGGAGGTGGGGAGGGCTGGGGCGGTGGAGTAAAAGACAGAAAACTGTACAAGAACAAAAATTAAAATAAAAGTTAAAAAATAAAATACTCTGTTTCAAAGATTTCTAATGTTTTGTTGTTATAACATGTCTTCTAACTGAAAATATTTTTCCAGTTTTTAATCAACATAGATGACATCTTGAAATTATTTCATTCATTCATTCATCCTTCCATTCAACATTTTTTTCCCTAAATACCTGCTGTGCACAAGCATTGACCTAGATCCTTAAGATGTACTGGTAAATAAGAGACAAAGTCTTTACACTTATAGAGTTCAGAGGCTGGCTGTAGGGATAAAAAAGTAAAAACAACTAACAAATATACAGACTCAGTGGGGGAAGGGAACTAAAGAGATTGAATGAGTTGGCTTCTTATCAAGGATATAAGTATTAAGCATAAAGTTGTACATATAAAACCTTTAGCACAGTGCTTGAAACGCAGTAAATAATCACCATTATTATTAATTATTATTAGAGAGGAACATATTTTCTGATTCATAGGTAAAAGATGTCAAATACCAAAGGTCTTTTCTTCCTACACACACACACACACAAGACTCATGGAACAGATATCATTTCTGATAAGAAAATATCATTACAGGTAAGTCATAAGTAACAGTTAATACTTGAGAGAAATGGAAAGGAGTTCAGAAGCAACAACAAGCTAAATGTATATACTTCTGCTACCCTCTCCTTTCCCTTAAAGATCCCCATCCTGAATGGAGCACTTTCCAAAGAAAACAGAGCCTGGAGGTGTAAAAAATTAAGGCCTTGTTTTGTTAAGATCCTTGCAGGAGGGGTATATGCAGGACTTTTGTCTAGCTCTGCCTAGATTGTGGATCCTAGAGAGATCACTTGGACAAATTAGAGCTTTATGCTTCCTGAAAAGAGATTGATCCACGTAAGTGTAAAAAGTGGGGCACTGAAAAGAAAGACAGCACTGTTCCACCTACGTTGGTGGTCTTGTAAGAACCTACTGGTCCCTTAGGTCCCCAAGTAGCTCCCCAAAAGCTAAAAGATTTGGAAGAGATCACTTTATCTCTTTGACTAGAAGGATATTAACTGATAGGGGTAGAGGGGTTTTCTCCTGGGGACTCAAAAAGATTACCACCCCCCCAAAAAAAAACACCCCCAAAAGCTCAGGATGGTACATATCTTGCTCACAAGGCCTGAGGCTGCATGTATCCCACCAATTATGACGCTGGCATTACTTGGGAGAGGAATGGCAGAGGAATGCCTTGGAGAAACTGAACACACTTGGAAAGTGGTAAGTCTATTAGTAGAATACAAAATTTCAGTATATTTTCTAAACTGACAAGAAAAAAGATAACTAATTTGATCAAACAAGTACAGAAATTTAAAAGAAAAAACAAAAAATGTATCATGAATTCAGAAATTATTGAACAAATTATGCTATGCCTGTGCTTTGGAAGTATACAGAACATTAAAAAAATTCATTCAAGCTATATAATTTATCTGGAGATATTTCTATGAGGTATTAATGAGTAAAAAGGCAAGATACAGAGAATTATATAGCATGTGATCACATTTTTAAAAAACAAGCAATGAAAAATCTATAAGTTGTGTGCAAATGTTTTGATTGGTTTATATAATTAACTGATCATAAAAATGTGGACTAATAAGTACTAAATTTCTAACATGAGTTGCGGGATGGGGATGGAGATGGAGGTAAGGAGGACGGGTATTAACCACAGGACCTCATAAGGGTAAAGTTGCAAAAAGGACAGGAAAATGAGGGAGCTAAGCAGTATAGGCAAATGATAATCAATACTGATTTGATCAACTAAGAAAAAATCAAGCTATGGTAAAAACATTTCACAAAAGTAAAAAAAAATTCTTATTGACTTAAAATATACAAGTATATTTATCTGTGCTGAAGTGTTTTTAAAGGTAGAAGTACAATGGCAGAGGTGTACTAGATAAACTAAAATCAAACAAAAGCAGAAGTAAAGCTGATGTCTGACAAGTTAGGAATTTTTTAAATGAGATTTAAAAAATTGTGTAATAATAAATAATATGCAATATTAAATGCAAAACTTTATGAAGAAGTAATAGTAATAATTTGTATTTGCCAATCAGCTAATTACATAAAGAACATTTATTAGACAGACAAGAAGAATTAGACTAAAATTCAATTAAATTAAGATATTTGGGTTCACACTCATAGATTAGGCCAAATTAGGTAAACAAAAAGAAGTTAAGATAGAAAGAAGTTGAATAATATGATCACATTTGAGTGCACATGTGTGCATGTGTGTGTGCAAGTGTGTATTTAAGGGGAGGAAAAAGAAAGAGATTGAGAGAGACAGAGAAGGACAGAGAGAACAATAAAGTGAAACAGAGTATCTAAGCATATTAAATAAGCAACTTGCATTTTAAGTACAATTTTGAAGTTATAAAAATCTTTCCAGTGGGCATGTTTATTACTTACCTCTGTCACAGAATGTTCTCACAAAGACAGAGGTACTTTCCACTAATATTTAAATTTAACGTGCAGGAGAGAGAGGATTATAGAGGATGCCTGACAGAAAAACATGTAGAATTGTATTTTTATGTACTAAAATCAGAGAGTAATGTATAAGATATCACTCAATGAATAACCATTTCATAAGGCATATCATTTGTCTCTTCTTATGCTGTAGCCCTTTGTTTTGTTAGTGGCTATCATCGCTACCCAACTTTGTTTTGCCTAGAGTAATGACAAGTATATAAGGAACAATGAATAATTTTAGGAAAAAGAGGGGAAAAGTGTGAGAGGAAAATTTTCTGGCCTTAGATACTATGGAATTACTCCTCTATTTGACTCCTGTAAAGTGTGCCAGAAATTTCAAACCATTGTTTCCTAGTTAACGGGCTTTGAGAACCTACAGTGAACTTTTAAAAGGTCAGTTTTTAGTTGCTTATGGTCCACCTTTTCTTCCTCATAGAGTTATTGCTGACATTTAGCATAGTCATGAGAATATCCAATTAAGAGTTCTGCTTGGCAAGTCACCTTTAAATTTTTATATTTTATTTGTCCCCTAGCATCTATTTTGAGTGCCACCATCTTGGAAAATTGAAAGCATATGATATTTATTATAATGACCTCTCTCCAAAAAAATAAATGTTCTATAATAAAAGGCAGGCCAGTGTGACAAAAAGTATTAGAACTTTCACTCTCCCATCAGCTTACTACATATAATCTTCAGGGCTTATCTTTTCTTGGCCTTTGTTTTTGGCTAGAACATTAGCATAGAACACTAGCATATTGGTAACTCAATTACTTGGGGATCTGTCAGCCTGAAGGTTCTCATAACAAGTGATTTTAGTGGCTTATATACAGTAAATTAGAATTTGAGGGAGGAGGTGATGTTGAGTGAATCAGAGTTTATCTGATATTCCTTGGGATAAATTAGAGAGGGAGCCTTATGCTCACTGAAAGAGCATTTTGTTCTAGGTTTAGATCTCAAATGAAAAGTTTCCAGTTGCTTTGGAGGGGGGTGTTGTCACAGTACAATAGGCTTTTGAGAGTCACATTTGACAAAACTAAAATAATTAAGGTCATGGGCAGCTTGTTAAAATATCAAAGGGAATCACAGAAACAAGGGGTTGAGCAAGGGACACTTGCTTGTTTTGAATCTTAATAAGATTGCTTCTTTCTTCTGTTTTCCACAGAGACCTCTTTTTTGTTGTTGTTCTACTACATTAGTCCCAAATTTCCCACATTGCTCTCCCCTGCCCTGCCCATGCCCCCACTCCCACAGTCAATTCCCACCGTTGTCCATGTTTATGGGTCATTTATACCTGTTCCTTGACTAGAGGCTTCCCCTGTCCTGTCTTATCCCCCTTTTCCCTTACATCTGGTTGCTGTAGGTTTGTTCCTTGTTTCCATGCCTCTGATTCTATTTTTCTCATTTGTTTGTTTTGTTCATCAGGTTCCACTTATAAGTGAGATCATATGGTATTTGTATTTCACTGCTTGGCTAATTTCACTTAGTATATAATGCTCTTCAGTTCCATCCATGCTGTCTTCAAGGGTAGGAGCATCTATTGATATGATCATGTGATTTTTGTCTTTCATTTTGTTTATGTGATTATTATGTTTATTGATTTGCAGACATTATACTATTCTTGTATATGCCATGATCAAGTGGGATGAACACCACTTGATCACGGCATATCATCTTTTTAACATATTGCTGGATCCAGTGTGCCAATATTCTGTTGGCAATTTTAGCTTCTATGTTCATCAGTGATATTGCACTGTAGTTTTCTTTGTTTGTTGTGTCTTTAACTAGTTTTGGAATTGGGGTAAAACTAGCCTCATAAAAAGAGTTTGGGTGTCTTCCCTCTTCTTGAATTTTTTGAAATAGTTTGAGAAGGATAGGAATTAGCTTTTCCCTAAGTGTTTGGTAAAATTTGCCTGTGAAGCTGTCTGGTCCACAACTTTTGTATACTGGAAATTTTTTGATTACTGCTTCAATTTCACTAGTTTTTATTGGTTTATTCAAATTTTGTACTTCTTCTTAATTCAGTTTTGGAAGATTATACATTTCTAGAAATTTGTCTATTTTGCCCAAGTTGTGAAATTTCCTGGCACTTAGTTGTTCAGAGTAATTTCTCACAATCCTTCATGTTTCTCCACAAAGACCTCTTGAAAAAAAATAAATGATTTATTTTCTGACATTGCTATTTTGTCTGAACATGTCAGAAATTTTATGCTATGGTCTTTTTATCATTAAAAATAAAGATTTTTACTTTTAAGAAAGGAGAAAAATATTAGAAGTATGATTAAATATTGGCAGCTTCTGAGCATATTCAAATGTAATTTTTAAAGACATTTGGTTAGAAATTCTATCCTTAAATTTGCTGGTAATTCATTTGACAGGATATTGACTGAGACAACTCCTGATTCATTATAATTGAATAGGAGTAGCTTCATTAAAATATAAAGCTCATTTTCTTTGAAGAGATTTTTTTGTCCTCTCCTTTCATTCCCCAAAGTGATAATTATCAAGAGTACAAATCTTATAACTACTCAATAAGCTGAGTGATGTTGATAGAAATATCTCCAAGCAGCTTAGGACCTATTTTAGCCCTTCAGGCATATTCTTCAATTTAGATTGATATTTTAACACCAAATACTTCTCTTACAGAGAAGACTTGTAAGATAACCAAATACTATTATTGTGGATTGAGTCTACCGAAGGACTGGAATTCAAGAATGAAGATATATAAGCAGAAGTGACCAGGGAATATCTATTTTAAATCAGCAGTTTTTCTAATAATTTGGCCTTGTACATGATGTTTAGGGATTTCATGTATAACTACATAATAATGCTAGTAATTTGTTATTATATCAGGAGAGCAGACTAAATATGCCTGCTTTTGTGATATTGCTTTTATGTTGTCACCATTCATCATTCCAATGATTGCTAGTTTTGCTATATTTCATTAGAATTGTAAACTAATGTTTCTGTATATCTTAAGAAAAATATTTCCTGGCTAATTGTTTTAGAAGTTGAGAAAAATGAACGTATTATGTTCAAAGACTAGTGGAGGTAACCAAAGAAATGCTGTTTGAAGAACTGGTTTGGAAGACAAGATGCACAATCATGCAAAGATGACTAGTAATAAATAATTGTACAAAAAGAATGATATAATTCACATGTTCTGTTTTTTTGAGGAGTTTAGCCAAAGAATGAACACCATGAATGGGGCTGGTCAGAAATGGTATTATAGAAATCAGGCTTCACTGTGTAGAATTAGATTACATACAGGGGAAGAAATAAATGACATTCCAGACAAAGAAATAACCTGAAAGAAGGACACAGACAGGGATGTTCAAGAAATGTACTACAGTTGAAACATACATACACTGGGGTTGAAGAGGAAAATAAGGTTGAAAAACTAAGGAGATCAGATAATGGAATGACTGTATTAGTTTGTGAGGGCTGCCATAACAAAATACCACAGACTGTGTAACTTAACAGAAATCAATTTTTGCAAAGTTGTGAAGGCTTAAAGTCCAAGAACAAGTTATCAACAGATTTGTTTTCTTCTGAGGCATATTTCCTAGGCTTGCTGATGGCCACATCTTCTCATGATCTTCCCCCTGTGTGCATGCTTCCCTGGTGCCTTCTCTCATTTGTTCAAATTTCTGTTCTTATAAGGACATCAGTTATATTGCATCAGGGCTCATTCTAACAGCCTCATTTTAAACTAACCACTCCTTAATAGACCCTACCTCCAAATATAGTCACATTCTGAAGTACTAGGGGTTAGGTCTTTGACATACAAACTTTGGAGGGCCATATTCAGTCCATAAGTTGTTTACATACACATTGAAGTGAAGGTTTCAGAGAGAGCATTAGTGACCTGGGATCTAGTTCTGACTGAGTCATTCCCTGCACATAAAATGGAGTTGAACTAAAAAATCCTCTAAGGTTTTTCCAACTAAAATTATATATTTGGGAGAAATGCCTAAAAATATAAAAATAGATCATATAGCCATAAGTCTATTTATATCATGAATCAGTTTACAGTCAATCTGACCAAGTATAATCTCTACAATAACATTCCCCAAATTATTCCTAGGACTGATGGTGTTTCATAAGACACTAACAGATATTGCTCAAAATGTATTCTGATGTAATAAAAATTCAGAAAATTTGAGAAATTATTTTGACTGTAGGACTTTTAGTGTTTAGCTAAGCCAGAGCATATTGTGAAAGCTACAAGCTCTAAAGCAGGTGCATTCTCCCTTTTCCTTAACATACTATCAATCTCCCCATTCCCTACCTACACATTTGCACAACACATATGAGAAACAAAATCAAAGTTATTGTATTAGAACAATTAAGCCTGCTTTCTGAAGGCTTTCACTTTCTTATATAAGAATTATTTTTGATAACATTTAAATAATTTGGGGAGTGGCTATTATAAGCATATTTTTTAAAATTTCAAATAAAACTTAAGGTGGAAGGCAGGGTCAAGATGGCAGAGTAGAAAGATTCTGGGCTCATCTCCTCTTGTGGGCATACCAGAACTACAACTACACATAAAGCATCTATCTCTGAGAAAAACCTGAAGACAAGCAGAATAAATTCTTTACAACTGGGATATAAAGAAAAAGTCACATTGAGATGGGTAAGAGGAGTAGCCTAGAAAAAAACCTCTGATGTGACAACTCATGAGTAGGGTAAATGCAACACTTCATGAAAAAGATCATATACCATGATTTAGTGGGATTTATTCCAGGCGTGCAAGCATCATTCGATATTTGCAAATCGATTAATGTGATACGCTATATCTACAAAACAAAAAATAAATTCCATACGATCATTTGAATAGATGTAAAAAAGCATTTCTCAAAGTTCAGCATCCATTTATAATAAAAACTCTGCAAATTGGGCATAGAGGAAACACAATTCAACATAATAAAGTCCATGTAGGAAAATCCCACAGCTAACATCATATTCAATGATAAAAAGCTGAAAGTTATTTCTGTAAGATTAGGAACAAGAAAAGGATGCCCACTCTCACCACTTTTTATTTAACATAGTATTAAAAGTCCTAGCCACAGCAATCAGACAATAAAAGATATCGAAATTAGAAAGGAGGAATAAAATGGTTGCTATCTACAGATGACAGTTTTACTTCTTTTTTTTTACTATATGTAGAAAACCCTAAAGACTCCACCAAAAAGCTGTTAGAACTAATAAATGAATTTAGTAGAATTGCAAGACACAAAATTAACATACAGAAAATCAATTGTGTTTCTATCCTAATAAACTATCAGAGATAAAAATCAAGAAAACAATCCTGTTTACAACTGAATTAAGTAAAATAAAATACCTAGTAATACTTTAACTAAGGAGGTAAAAAACCTGTACTCCAAAAACTATAAGGCAATGATAACTGAAATTAAAGATGACACAAATAAATGGAAGGGTATACAGTGGTAATAGAGTGGAAGAATTTATATCATTAAAATGTCCATGCTACTCAGATTCAATGCAATCCTTATCAAAATCCCAATGGCATTTTTCACAGAAATAGAACTAGAAACTCTAAAATTAGTATGGAGCTACAAAAGACCTTGAGTAGCCAAAGCAATCTTAAGATAGAAGAATAAAGTTGGAGGCATCATGCTCCCTAATTTCAAACTATACTACAAGGCTACTGTAATAAAAAATAGCATGGCACTGGCACAAAAACACATAGATCAACTGGACATAACACAGACAGAAATGAAGTCATGCTTATATAGTCAATTAATCTATGACAAAAGGAGGCAATAATATACAATGAGGAAAAGGCAGTTTCTCCAATTAATGATATTGAGAAAATTGGATAGATATATGCAAAAAAAAAAAAATGAAATGGGACCACTTTCTTACACCATAGACAAAAATAAACTCGAATTGGATTAAAGACTAAACTGTAAGACCAGAAACAATGAAACTCCCAGAAGAAAACAGGTAGTAAACTCTTTGTCATCAGTCAGAAATACTATTTTAGATATATCTTCCCAGGTAAGGGCAAAAATAAATGAGATTACATAAAAATAAAAAACTTTTGCACAGGGAAGAAAACTATCAAAAAAAAAAAAAAAAGGCAACCCACTGTATGGGAGAACGTTATTTGTAAATGACACATCCAGTATAGGATTAATATTCAAATATAGAAGGAAATCATACAATTCAACATTAAAAAAAAACAAAATAACATGATTAAAATCTGGTCAAGCCCTGACTGGGTTGCTTAGTTGGTTAAAATGTCACTCTGTACATCAAAAAGTTTGTGGTTTGATTCCCAGTCAGGGCACATATCTAGGTTGTGGGTCCATTCCCTGGTTGGGGTGCATGCAGGAGGCAACCAATAGATGTTTCTCTCTTACATCACTGTTTCTCTCCCCCCAACTCACCCTCCTTTCCACTCTCTAAAATCAATAAACATATCCTCATAGCTTATTTTATAACTGAAAGTTGGCACCTTTTATTCCCTTTCACGTTTTTTAACCCTTCTACTCTGGCAACCACCAATTGTTCTCTGTATCTATAAGTCTGTTTCAGTTTTGCTTTGTTTGTTCATTTGTATTGTTTTTAAATTCCACCTACAAGTGAAATCATACAGTATTTGTCCTTGCATGAGCTATTTCACTTAGCATAATACCCTCTAGGTCCATCCTATGGCTGATCATTTTAGTGTGTGTATGCATATACCACATCTTCTTTATCCATTCATCTATTAATGGACACTTAGGTGGCTTCCATATCTTGCCCATTATAAATAATACTGCAGTGAACACAGGGGTTATTTTATTTTTAATTTTTGAGGAATGCCCACATTGTTTTCCACCATGGCTGTACCGATTTGCAAACCCAACAACAGTACACAAGGGTTCCCTTTTCTTCACATACTTGCCAACACTTGTTATTAGTTCTCTTTGATAATAGCCAGTCTGACAGGTGTGAAGAAGTATCTCATTCTGGTTTTGATTTGCATTTCCCTGATGATAAATGATGTTGAGCATATTCACGAGTATCTATTGGCCATCTGTGTGTCTTCTTTGGAAAAAAGTCTATTCAGACACTTTGATCATTTTTTTAATCCTCACCTGAGGATATGTTTATTGATTTTAGAGAGGAAAGTGGGGTGGAGAGAGGGTTGGGAAGAGAGGAGGAAAGAGGGGGAGAGAAGGAAAGAGAGGGAGAGGTGGGGGAGAGATGGGGGAGAGATGAGGGAGAGAGGGACAGAGAGGGAGAGAGAGAGACATTGATGTGAGGAAAAGTATCGATTGGTTGCCTTCATATGCACCCCAAAACCCCAACCAGGGATCAAACATGCAACCTAGGTATGTGCTCTAGGAATGTGGGAATCAAACTTGCAAATTATTTGGTATATGGAATGACACTTCCACCAACTGAGCCACCTGAATAGGGCTTGACCAGCACAGTGAATATTGTCAATAATGTCATAATACCTGTATGGTGACAGACAGTTTCTAGACTTATGATGATCATTTCATTAGGTATATAAATATTGAATAACCATGAAACTAATATAATGTTTATGTTCACTGTATTTTAATAAAAAAAAGTTACAGTTATCAAACCAAGGCCAAGGAGATGGGAATCCAGAAAAGAATGAAATACTTTAGCTACCTTAATTCTCTTGATTTTATAAACAGCATAAGACTTCTTCTCTTAATGTCACATGATAGTCTGGAAAAATATAGAGAAGGCTCACAGCACTTTGAGAGGTCCCAAATAATCTTTCCTTTTCACTTACTCATCTTCTGGGGGAACTGGAATAAAACAATCCACTCCTGAACCTGTGGGAGCCCTAGACTGGAATCATGCTGTTTCCACAGCCCCTTACCTGCCCTTCCCTCGGAGGAGGACAAAATGTTTAAGAGTAATTGATTTATAGTGTTGGCTCTGGGGCTGGTCAATGATAACTGGGTTTCAAAAGAAAGGGCTCATTTCCTTTTTAGTGAATCAGGGAGCTCTGTCCGCAGGACTCTATTTTTAAGAGGCAGATACAGTATACAGCAACTCCCCAGTTTATCTGCCCATGCCCTTCTCTCTCATTTTTAAAAATAGACTTTCTATTTTACAGCAGTTTTAGGTTCACAGCCAAACTGAGCAAAAAATATAGAGTTCCCACATATTCCCTGCCCCCACAGATGCAGAGCCTCCCCACTATCAACTTCCCTTGGGGAGTGGTGCATTTGTTACAATGAATCTACATTGACAGATCATCAGCACCGGAAGTTCATTGTTTACATTAGGCTTCACTCTTGGTGTTGCACATTCTAAATGAATAATGACATATATCTACCACTATAGTATCATTTGGAACAGTTTCACTGACCTAAAAATCCTCTGTGCTTTGAGAATTCTCTTTTTATTGGTATTTACTGGTATTGCATTGGACACATTCTGAGAAATGCTGGCTCTACAAAACTGTGGCCTCTATGATTGAAGAGGTAAAAGCCTTGTTTCTCCTTTATTAAAGCCAGTAAGAGCAACTGATTCAAAACATATGCTATTTTATTGTCTACTACAACTCCCTGACAGTGTACCATGTGTCTCACTTTATACTTTACTAATACAAATAAACTATTTAGGTGGCTTGGGCGCCTAAGCACCTAATATATTGCTCACTTACCTTTAGTATTTTAAAGAAAGTTTACTTACATTTTCTGCCAGGAATGTGGGACTGTGCAGTAGGGAGCTACATAAGAGTTTATATGTTCTCTTTTAAAATTGAGTCTCATGAGAATTTTAGTTTGAAGAACACAGGTGTGCACCTGAGGGCAGGCAGTTTTTTAAGGATGAGCACTATTTCTGGGATGAGAGGCATGTGTTGTGATCACGGAACATACTGCAAGAAAATAAGGATGTGAATTTCCATCTTCAAACTTGGAGTCATATTCAGAGTCTCATCCCAATAAACATATTAGCATTTACATGGGTCTTTTGACATATGAGTATCAAACGGCATCACTGAAAGACACCAGCCTTTCAGAAATACACTAAATTTATTTGCAGTAGCTATGGGTTATCTTCAAGATACTTCAATTCCAAAGTAAAAAAGCTTCATGGATGTTAATCAGAAGTACTTTTGTCAGTAGGGTTCAATCTTGATTTGCAGAAGTTTTAGGAAAGTAAAAACTCAGACTATGGCACATTAGTACTTTCCTTAGTTACATGCTGCTGGGTAAAATACCAACACCTTTGGATTTTTGCCTTTGTTTATAAAAGAAGGAAGTTGGATCAAATGGTCTTTTTGTCTTTCTATTATTAGTACTTTCTTAATATTTTAAACAATACACTAGTGAATAGTAATAGTATCTGTACATCTGGTGAACTTAATTTCTCCCTCTTACCCCTGCTCCTTCTCTTCTTTCTTGTCTTCTCATTCTTTCTTCCCCATTCACAAGATAAACAAGATAAGGTCCTTGACTTTACATAGCTTTTAACTTACTGAGAGAGACAGAGAAGTAAATTGGAATTATAATAGTGTTACAGTGGTGCTACAGTGATAAATGTTGTGGAAGAACATATCTCCTGCTGGGATATACCCTAAGAGCCCTGAAACGCCAATTCAGAGGAACCTATGCACCCCAATGTTCATAGCAGCACAATTTACAATAACCAAGAGCTGGAAGCAACCTATGTGCCCATCAGTAAGTGAGTGGATAAAAAAACTGTAGTACATTTACACAATGGAATTCTATGCAGCAGAAAGAAAGAAGGAACTCCTACCCTTTGCAACAGCATGGATGGAACTGGAGAGCATCATGCTAAGTGAAATAAGCCAGGAAGTGAAAGACAAATACTATATGATCTCACCTATAAGTGGAACCTAATCAACAAAACAAATAAGCAAGCAAAATATAACCAGAGATACTGAAATTGAGAACAAACTGACAGTAACCAGAGGGTAAGGGGGAGGGGGATAAGGGGAGAAAGAAGGGGAAGGGTTGTTAAGGAACATGTATAAAGGACCCATGGACAAAGCCAAAGGGGGGTAGGACTGAGGGTGGGAGGTAGGGGTGGGTGGGGCAAGGGAGCATGGTGGAAGGAAAATGGGGACAACTGTACTTGAACAATAAAAACAGAAGAACATAGAAGGGATACCTAACCTTTTCACGGGTTTATAAAAAAGAGACATTCAACTAGTTAACAAAAGGATAGCTGAACCACTTATTAAAACCAAGAAATACTCCTGCACAGTTTTGTAATCAGCCTTTGCCTGTATTCTCAAGTTTTCCCCCCTACACCTTGGCCACCCAGGCTTCTCTTCAGGGACTTTCCTCTCACATTTGTCTGATCTGCCACTGAGTGGTTAATCTCTGAAAAATGTAAACCTTCCATGACTCTGTTCCAGTACTGTTAGTCTATGTCCATTCTGACTGGCCATCAGTGCCTGAGCCATACTTGCTGAATGTTTTGAATGTTCCCCCCTAGTTCATGGATGGCCTCTTGGACAATTGAGATATGAAGTTATTTATGAGTGAAAGAGAAAAGTGGGGATGGGTGAAAGAGTGTTCCAGCAATCAGTGTACATATAGATCCACTGGTAAGAGAGAGGCTGGTAGGTTTAAGAAACTGAAAAGAGTTTATTAGATATGCACTAGTGAGTACTAGGAGTGACATAATTAAAGAAAGCTCTAGAGAGAGTCAGGCTAAGCAATTTATACTGAAGATAAAAGTGTATTATTTATGTATTTCTGAAGATGGCACTGCTGTGTTATAGTGTTGTCAAGAATGCCAGGAAAAATACTACAGAAAAGTCTAGATACCACTACAGTACACACATTTGCCATCTGTGATCTCTGTACCAAAGCTGGTATTGTAAGTAAGGTCTGCTTGCTATCCTCATGTTCATACAACTCTTTCCAGACTGTGCCAGAAGCACCTATATCTACTTCAATACCAAAATAAAAGTTTTTTTAAAAGCAGTATGCAACCAATGGGTATTTCTTTACATTCCGTTAATCAGTCTAGCAGGAAAGGGAGCTGACATCTAGAAAACAGATGATAAATTATGTTCAGATTTTAGCCATTTTGAAAATGGCACTAATACTGTTTTGTGGAGTGAACTGTAAGAGCCTTCTAGAGTAATGTTAGAAGATTTTATCTTTTTAATGGCCTAGATGTTAGTAGTGTGCAATTTAATGTATGCATGGGTGAATAGAATAACTAAACAAAAGGCAATAATTCTCAGGATAATATTTCTGTTCTGGATGTTTCTCTACTTCAGAGAAAACTCTAGTAACCTAACACTCTTAGCATCTTTCTCCAGTTTCTTCCAATCCTTGTTAGAAGACATGGACTGATTTGGTACTATTGGTAAATTCTGAAGAAGTAACAAGGCAGGCATTGCCTAACTAATCCTCTCCTTTTTTACTTTTTAATATTTTATATTTTTAATTTTGTTATTGAATTTATTGGGGTGACATTGCTTAATAAAATTATATAGGTTTCAAGGGTACAATTCTATAATACATCATCTGTATATCATATTGTGCTTTCACCACCCAAAGTCAAGTCTCCTTCTGTTACCATTTCTGTCTTCTTCTATCTCCTCCATCCTCTTTCCCTTTGGTAAGCACCATGTTTTTTTCTGTGTATAAAAGGATTTTTTGGGGGATGTCTTAGTCTTCTTACCTGGGCCCCTAGTCCCTCTCCCCTCTAATAGCTGTTAATCTGTTTTCCATATCAATGAGTTTGTTTCTATTTTGTTTATTTTGTTCACTAGATTCCATATAAAAGTGAAATCATGTGGTAGTACTTATCTTTCTTGGAATGGTTTATTTCACATAGCATAATAATCCCCAGGTTCATTCTTGCTGTCACAAAAGGTAAGATTTCCTTTTTTATGGTCAAATAGTATCGCATTGTGTAAATGTACCACAGCTATGTTAACAATCATCAGAGAAATGCAAATTAAAAAACACAATGAGATATCACCTCTCCTCTGTCAGAATGGCTATCATCAATAATCAACAAACAACAAGTGATGGTGAGGATGTGGAGAAAAGCGAACCCTTGTGCACTGTTGGAGGAATTGGTACAACTACTATGGAAAGCAGTATGGAGTTTTCCCCCAAAATTAAAAATGGAACTGCCTTGTGACCCAATGATTCTACTTCTGGGAATATATCCAAAGAAACTCAGAACACTAATTTGAAAGAATATATGAATCCCCATGTTCACTGCAGCCTTATTTACAATAGTTAAGATCTGAAAGTCCCAAGTACTCATCAGTAGATGAATGGATAAAAAAAAGCTGTGGTACCAGCTAATCCTCTCTATGCCTCCTGGATTGAATTGACACCAGGAACTGATTCCTTGGGCAGGCTCTTTGCTCTGGGTGAGAGCCAGGAGAATGTTGGGAAAGACTTTCCTTGTTCCAATACTTTCATACCTTGGAAGCCAACTTTGACCCTGGGGTCTGTTATTAGAAAGCCTTCCTGTTAGCATATATTAGTCAGATTGTTCAGTATCAGCTTTATAAGTAGTAAAGGTGATGTTCTAAACCCCATTTTCTGGCTTTTATGTCATATTTCAGTTGGTTCAGAAGTCAGGTAGAAAATGAGAAGGCCTCTTATCAGGCCTCTTTCAAATACAATGATGCGTTGCTCTTATTCAAGCCATAGAAAGATATGCTTCTGCTAAATTTAACCTTAGTATGAAAGCACATTTACTATTCGCTTTATATAGTTCCAAGTACATGCTTTATAATATTTTAAAATCTTATTAAATAGTCAATGGTTTAATGGCTTTCTGTGCTTGTATAATTTAAGGATTCAAAATATAATAATTTTTCCCTGAAAAAATTAGCAATAAAGGCCAAATGTTACTTTTTTGAGTTCTCTAAAAATTTTTGTTCAGAAAATATGAAATAGTAACAGCTGAACAAGTCCATCTGCCTTTTAAGTTTTCAAGCAGGTCAGAAAACTTTGTTGATATTTATCAATTATAATGTTTCAATATATTCTCAGAATACAAATAGCAATACAAATAGAAGTTTTGCAAAGAGCCAAAGAGAGTATTATGTGAAACTATGAAAAAAATTGGAAAACCTATAGGAAATGGATTGTGTTCTAGCAAAGTATAAATTAACAAAATAAATTCAAGAGAAGTGGGAAACCTCATAGGCCAATTATAAAAAGAGGAGAAAGATTAAAATGGTAATTAAGAAGAAGCATTAAAAATGGAAGCTATCTAACCTATAAATAAAAAATGAATTTAATGCTGTCTAAATTATTCTAGTGCATAAGAAATGTACAACCTCCCAATTCATTATATGAAGCCATTAAAATTTTAATATTAAAACCTATAAAGGTAGTAAGGCCATATTTATTATTATAAAAGCAAAATTTCTAAAAAAAACTGCCAAATGAAACCATCATTGTTTCAAAGGATTATGCCAGGCAGCAATACAATTTATTCTAGAAATGCTATAGTTCTTCCATCAATGATTGATCTTTAGTATAACTCATTTTCATAACAAATTAGAGGAAAATTTGTACATTTTCATCACTAAAGAGCTGAAATATATTTTAAAAAGAAATGCAGGAGGCATGCCTAATTAGAACTCTGAGAAAGAAGAACTATAAGAAAAATACTTAAACATGGTAAAAATTAAATATAAAATCAAAAAGCAACCATAAATATTAATTGAGAAATACTACTAAATACCATTTTAATTATAACTATAAACCAGAAAGGGATACCTGCTAGCCTCATATTAATCAGTATTGTATTGAAGGATATAAAATATGCATATATAATAAAAAATAAAATAATGCTTATAAATTTTGAAAGAGAAAAATTGTTTTTGTTGAGATAATTTATAATCAGAAAACCTAAGTTATTCCAGAAAAAATAGTATTTAATTTAAAAAGAAAATTAAGAAAAGTTACTGTATATAAAATAAGTAGAAAAATAGTATCTACATTCTAGCTGTGAATAATTCAAAGAGGAATTAAGAAAAATCCCATTCATAACATAAAAATATATCTATAAACTACTTAGGAGTAAATTTGGCAGAAGATATGAACCATATAAAGAAAATTACAAAGAATCACTGAGGCAAATAAATCACATAGAAGGAGGAGGAGGACTTCCAGTCAGGATGGCAGCTTAGGCTTGCCTCTTCGCACAACCACATCAAAATTACAACTAAAATATAGAACAATCATTATTCAGACTGATGGAAATCGAGTTGAATGGAAGTCTGACAACTACAGAATTAAAGAAACCACATCCATCCAGACTGTTAGGAACAGCACAGACTCAGAATAGGCTAGTCCCACAAATATGGTGGATAAAAATTCAGGAGGGATACCTCGGGAGAAAGGAGTCCCAGCCCCATACCATCCATCTGGGCTCTGGCACTGAGGAGGTGGCTCGGAGGGCATCAGTGGCATGAAGGGGCGGTGGGGCTGTGTCTAGCATCAAGGCGAGAAGAACCATTGTCCCTCTTCTGGGCCCTCGTACCACAAAGCTGGAAGACTGGTGCCATTACTAATAATCCATCAACCTGTCTAACACTATTCAACCTGCCTTAAACATCACCAGAGACTCTGCCCTACCCAATTTATGGGCCCACCTAAGCTGCTTTTCCGTATAAATGGCTGATCTTGGCTCATGTTGCATAACTTCCTAAATCCCATCAAACAAGCAGCAGCTGGCCTCAGTGAGCCTCAGACTCAGAAATAGGAGCTTAGATTCACAGCTTGGCTTTCCCTGGATATTTGCGAGCTCAGCACAACTAGCGGCCATCACAGATTACTTTATAACTCAGGCAGGGTGGCTCAGGGCAAAATGCAAAATGTAGGTGGGGGCTGATCTTGTTCTGCACAACCTAGGAAACCCCAGTACCAGCACACCCAGTGGACATCAGACACTACCACCCTGCTCCTGCACAGCTGATCCTCCATGGAGGTTTGGCAGTAAGTGGTCACAGCCAATCCTTGTAGCTGATTGGTCTGGGTAAAAACCTCCCATTGATCTGCCAAAAGCAACCAAGACTCAACTACAAGAGGAGGGTGTACTCCAGCCCACACAAAAGGTGCATCTTGGGTACCCAGCTTGGGTGATGGGGAGGCTGTGCCACTGGAGCCTACAGAACACCTACTACATTAGGCCACGCTACCAAGAAAGAGTCAAAACAGCTCTACCTAATACATATAAGTAAACAATGGGAGGACACCAAAATGAGGAGACAACATGACCTGAATGAAAAGACAGATCAAAACTCCAGAAAAAGGGAAGACTTCTGGTCAAGATGGAGGCCTATGTAGATACACTTTGCTTCCTCACACAACCAAAAGAAAGACAACAACAAGTTGAAAATAAAAAAAAAAAAACATCCAGAACTGCCAGAAAATCAAACTGTATGGAAGTCTGACAACCAAGGAGTTAAAGAAGAAACATTTGTTCAGATCAGTAGGAGGGGTAGAGATGGGCAGCTGGGGCAGAGAGGACTCCCAGCAAGGTGGTGGCTGGAGGAATGGGCAAGGTGGTGGTTGGAAGACCTGGCAGTACCACATTTGCATGCAGATAAACTGGAAGGAACAACTGGGGAGCGAGACAGAGCACACAACCTAGGGTTCTCATGCAGGAAAATAAAGTCTTAAAACCACTGACTGACTAAACCTGTAGGGGTTGAGGTGGCAGGAGAAACTCTCAGTCTCACTAGAGAGTTCATTGGAGAGACCACAGGGTCCTAGAATGTACACAAAACCACCCACCCGGAAATCAGCATCAGAAGGGCCCAATTTACTTGTGGGTAGCAGAGGAAATGACTAAAAGTGGGCTGAGAGCTGAGCAAGTAGCATTATTCCTTCTCGGCCCCTTCCCCCACATGCAGCACCACAATGCAACGACTTGGGTTGCCCAACCCTGGTGAATACCTAAGGATCCACCCCGTACTACATAATAGGCATGCCGAGACAAAAAATATGGCCTGAATGAAAGAACAAAGCTCCATAAAAATACAACTAAGTGATGAAGAGAGAGCACAGTTCAAAACACTGGTAATCAGGATGCTCACAGAATTGGTTGAATATGGTTGCAAATTAGATGAAAAAGTGAAGGCTATGCTAAGTGAAATAAAGGAAAAGGTACAGGGAACCAACAGTGATGGGAAAGAAACTGGGACTCAAATCAATGGTTTGGACTGGGAGGAAGAAATAAATTTTCAACTAGAGAAGAATGAAGAAACAAGAATTCAAAACAATGAGCAAAGGCTTAGGAACCTTCAGGACAACTTTAAAAGTTCCAGCACCTGAATCATGAGAGTGCCAGAAGGAGAAGAGGAAGAGCAAGGAATTGAAAACTTATTTCAATGTTTATTTTAGTGAATGTATGTTTGAGAGGATGTCTTCTTCAAGAGTGTCTTTTTTATCCATGACAGTGTTTCTTGCTCTGAAGTCTTCATCTGAAATTAATGTAGCTATTCTAGCTTTCTTTTAGTTAGTGTTAGCATGGCATATGCTTCCCCATCTTTTCACTTTTAACCTGAGCCTTTATATTTAAAGTGGGTTTCTTATAGACAACAAAACTTGGATCTTACATATTTTTATTGTAATAGTCTTTGTCTTCTAATGATGTATTTTTATCATTAATATATAAAATGAGTATTTATCTGGTTGGATTCATTTGTACCATCATTATAACTTTTCTATTCATTGAATTTTCTCTTTGTTTCCTCCAGCCTTTTTCCTGCCTTCTCTACTTTTAATTAAGCATTTTATATGATTCAATTTAACCTCTTTCCTTAGCATATCATTTATATTTCTTTTAAAAGGTTTTAGTGCTTGCCTCAGAGTTTACAATACACATTTTAAACTAATAAACCCTTCTTTAAATCATATTATTCTGCTTCACATATATTACAGACAACTTAAAACAGTATAAGAAGCATAATTAGTAGGCACAAAATAGACAAGTTAAGAATAGTATAGGAAATGGAGAAGCCAAAGAACTTATATGTACAACCCATGCACATGAACTATAGAGGGGGAACTGAAGGGAGGGGGTGCTTAGGGTAGAGGCGGATAAAAGGGAGAAAATATGGGACAACTATAATAGCATAATCAATAAAATATACTTAAAAATATCAGTCCTCTAACTGAAGAAAAAAGAACTATTCTAAATTCCTCCTTCCAGTTTTAGTGATATTGTTGTCATTCATTTCACTTGCCCATCTGCTATAATCACTCAGTACATTTATTGCTTTAAATAAACAGTTATGTTTTAGATCAGTTACAAATAAGAAAAATAATATATTTATTTTACCTTCATTTAAATATTCCTTCTCTGATGTTGCTTCTTTTCAATATAGATCTAAGTTTCTGAGGGGATGTTTCTCAGATCTCACCCTGAGAAATGGGTGAGTTTTTAGAGAGAAAGCCCGTGTAATGATTTTGGGCACCACAATGACCAAGGCAACAGAAGTTATTCACTCAAAATACCGTTTAAGTGTGTCTATTGCTTAACGGCTCCTGCAACTGTTGTTCCAGGAAAGTAGATCACAGTTGCTGTGTCTTTCTGGATTTGCCCGTCTCTCCAGATTTTGCTGGCAGTTTGCCCTAAAACCTCAGTTGTCTGATAAAAGCAAAATAAACTATTAATTTTTATTTTACCTAAGTGTAAATTTTACTGCCATTGTACAGACTGAACAAATGACATTCAAGCTTTTTGCATATCAAAACTCACATTGATATTTGGGGAAGTAAAAATACAAAGCAAAGGACACATTTCAATTAATTTTACATAAAGACTATATCTTGGAATAAAAAAGGGAACTAAATCCCTCTTTGTTTGTATATGGGTTTACATATCTTTGAGGAAGAAGATTAGTGTGACAGAATGCTCATAAGGTCCTTAACATGGGCCATTGCTGTGTTTGGGATATTTTTATATTGTGCTGGTCCCCTCCTTTCAAAAAGCATATATAGCTTATGTAATTATATGAGTATTTTTGTCAACTTAAATAAAAAGGTAAACTGAGGCATGCTCAAAATTGTAAAAATGATGAGTTTATATAAGAATAGAGGAGGAATTTTGTTTGGGACGCACAAACTCTAGCAAGCGATAAGTGAGTCTGTTGGGGATTTGGGGTAGGTTGTATTTATAGGCAGAGAGTGTAGAGTGGAGAGAGTTCAGTTAGAGTATGTTAACATCAAAATCAAATGGAGACCAGCTTTGAAAATTCTCTGAGCAGATAAAACCAGTCCAGTCATACAAAGAAAACTCAATGTAGCTTCTTTTGTGAGGCCAACCCAACCTGGGTAATTTCCTGTTTATCCTTCTGGAAATCATAGGCAAAACTTTCCAAGGCTAATATGAACAATTCCCTGTCATTTAAGAATATCCCAGTATTATCAGTTTTCAATAAATCAGGTACTTATGGAAAATCAGCCTCTCAGTCCTTCAAATTGTTTTTCTGCAGGCATATGAGTGAAAGTTTCAATTTTATATCACCAAAATTCATTTTATTTTACTTATTTTACTTTTTAAATTGAATTTATTTGGATGACATTGGTTTGCAAAACCACACAGGTTTCAAGTATACAACTCAATAAAACATCATCTGCACACTGCATTGTGTGCCCAATGCCCCAAGCAAAGTCTCTTTCAGTCCCCATTTTCTTCCCCTTTGCTGACCTTCCCCTAACATCTCTCCCTCTGACTATCACTGCTCTGTTGACTATATCTTTGTGTTATGTATATTTTTCTGTTTTCTGTTGCTTAATCCCTTCACCTTCTTTCATCTGGCCCCCTTACCCCTGTGACAGCTGTTCCCTGTGTCTATGCTTCCATTTCTATTTTGTTCTTAAGCCAGTCAGAGAAAGACAAATACCATATGATCTCACTTATATATGGAATCTAATGAACAAAATCCATGCCCATTTTAGATTGAAATTCTTTCAAATAAAAAAAATCTTGCAGTTTTCCAGGAGCATTTATTATTTGTGTTCATGAAAAATGGTGATAAACCTTTAACATATGGGGGGTTCTAAATGCCAGGCAAAGAAGTATGACCTTTTTTTTAAGAGGCAAAGGGGTGCTATTGATGGATTTTGAGAGGGGAAATTATATAATTTGAGTTATGCTTTTAGCTAACTTATTTAGTGTATGTGTGTTGAGTGGGCTGGAATATTGAGAAAGTCATTTAGGGGCCATAAGAATTATGAAAACAATGGTATTTTCTATTTGTACAGTGTTTTAAAATTTATTGAGCATTTTCAATGTATTAAGTTATTTATTTCTAAATCCTTCAATAAGACCCAGGCAGATCAGAGAGTTTTACCTTCCATTTGGAGATAGGAACACTGAGTCTAAATAAATTAAACAACATGCCTTGATCACGCACAGTATATTTCACAATTGGGGTGTGAAGTCCACACTTTTGTGCTCTTCGAATTCTATCATATATATTTTGCACAAATCTAAACCAAAGTAGTCCTACATTTTTATGAAGCTTAGAGTTTATAAAGTACTTTCATGGGATAATTTTCACTAAGGTAGTAATAATAAAATTAAAAACAAATGATCCATACCAAAACAAATAAACAAGCAAACAAACAAAAAGAACACTTGAAAAAAGTTAATAAATGAGGGGAGGTAGGAAAGGAATTAATATTGTGTTCCATCTTTAACTTTCATTATACATTTACTGCTCTTTGTGGTGACTGTTAACTCTATATTTTGTAGATGAGGAAACTGAATCTTAAAGAGGTGGAGTGACTTTCTCAAAGTCACATAGCTTTTCAAAAGGCACTATTAAGATATGAACCCAGGTCTGTCTGACTCCCTGTCTGATGCCATGTTGCCTTTTGTGAATGACTGACGTGCTTACTGTGAATGACTGGCTGACATTGTATGTATCTGTTGGGCCTCTTTCCAATGTATTAAAATAAACTGTAGTGAGAAGAGTGTGGTGGACATGTTGGTGTACTGGCCAGATCCCCTTGCTGTGCAGGTGTGGGAAGTGCCATCAGCAGATAGCCATCAGCTATCAGCAACTGCATGGTCTATTTAAGCTGCAGAGAGCTATATCAGAAAGCCACAGCAGGTCCATCACAGCTCAAATTCTTCCCTTTCCTTCAGCATCCTTTCACAAGTGTTGAACCCAATGAACATCTTGCATCCTAAACTCCATCTGATTTTGGAAAACTCATTTTGTGACAGTTGGTCCCAGGAGTGGCCTAGGCAAGCAAGCAATAAGTAGGAGTTTTGGAGTTGGATTAATCAATGTTTTTTTTCCTTGACAAAGAAGGCAGTATGACTTATCAATAGTAGGTAGAATACAGACAACTCCTAGCACAAGACAACACTACTACCCTCAGCATTGGTGACCTGTGATGGTATACCAGTGGAAGAAAATGTACTTGTGAGTGTGCTATATTAGGCTTTCAAGACATATGAAGGAAACAGTAGATATGAGGATGATGGTATCAATGGCTATTGTGTTACTGATGTGTTACAGAAAGATAACAACAGCTGAGTCTATGTAATGTGCTATTGTCAACCAGAAAGTCTCTTTGGTTGCCTCCTGTGAAGTTTCCATCTTCCTTAGCAATGAAGTGGAGAAAGCCAAGAATCATGTTTAGGACTTAGGAGATGAACTTAAAAGACAAATTAAGTGCCTACCCAAGGCAGCTTTCTGATGCAAACAGTGACCTGGGTAGGAAAACCTAGGACCCTGACATATGGTATGGAATTTCTGTGAGGGTATGTTAAAACACCTGATACTCTCAAATCCTTTGAATCTTCTGAGCCTATAGACAAAGTCCACCCTTCTTCATTAAGAGCCGATATACCCTGAGGAGTCCAGTTCTGGCTTCTGAAAAAGGAATTACCTTTGTGTTTCATCTTTAATTTTTATTACTTTATTACTGCCCTGTATGGTAGATATTAAATCTGCATTTTGTAGATGAGAAAAAAATCTTATATGTGATTTTTAAGGCTTGATCCAAGGTAATTACAAAGCTCTGCCTGGCAGGGCTCATGGGGGGAAGGTTGCCCACTCCATTTCAGACTTGGTGAATAGCCAGTGCATTGCTGTTTTCTGGAATGAGTTACAGTCAAGGATTCAGACACTCTGAGCCAGCCATCCTCATGTGCATAAGTGCATTTGAGCCGAGGAGCCTCCACCTACTTATTAGGGGGCCTTGGCAGAGGCACTTTTCTCCACTTTGACCTTTCCACTCCTAGCCCTTCCTTCTCTCCCTACCCTGGTCCAGGGTCCAGAGTGGCAGTAGTCTTTCGTTCAGAGCTTGTCAGTGAAATAATTCCCCCAGTCTGTACTGAATTTACCTGACATCCAGTGCCAGTCCATGGGGAAAATGTCAACACAGGAGAGCCAGGATGTCTTTTTTCTCTCTTGCATGCACTGTTGCTGTAAGTGAATAAAGACTTAATTTTTAATTTTAGTCTGGCTTACTATCCTAATTGACCACCATTGCCCCTGATTGCATGACAAAACTGGCACAGTGAGCAGAGTGTTTAATTATGCAAAATGTCATTCTGGAAAAGCAAAAAGCCAGAGGGTCTCACTGGGCACTGATTCTTCTTGGGGAGTGCTAGAAGATTGTTTCCAGAAACTTTTCGGTTCCGAGGGGGATCATGGGTCCTTCTCTTTAGCCCCTGACTCCCTGGCCAAGCTCACCCATTGGATGAAGTTAGAAACCCACTGAAGGGGCTCAAGGAAAGCCAGGGGAACATTTCTCTAGCTACTGCTAGTGGTCTTCCTACAATGAAACCAAAATGACTATTATTTCTGCACCGATCCCTTGTGTCTGTGTGTGTCCTGTGACACAGCAAGTGGTTGAGACTTGTGCCTTCTGGAATTACTTTGCCTCACAGTCCAGTGAAACTGTAGAGATTTGGCTATTTTGCCTTTGTGATGAATGAGGTGTCTTGTTAAACTTGGTGAAGGAGAGTGGCACCTTGCAGGGTATGTTCCTATAGACTCCCTCTTTCAGAGTGCCCTATAGAGAACACTTTGCCTAAAGAAAAAAGGGAAGGGGGGAGGACACTAAGGCCCTCTCCTTACTCAGAGAGGACGGAGAAGACAAAACTCTGAAACAATGGAAACCACAAGTTAACACTTAATTGCCAGATGCTAGGGGTTCATAATTGTAAGGAGCATTAGGGTTTCAGTGGCAGCTGAAAGGATGATCCACAAAAAAGCTATTGAGATGGTTAACAGAATATAACTTCCTTTGAGTTGTAAGTATGGGGAGCTGAAAGGGTCTTAGCTTGTTCCAGCAGAAGAAATCAAGGATAGGTTACTGGGAGGCTGAGCGTAGTCTCCCAAATAATAAGCCCAAATCCCTTTCCCAGTATCTAAACCTGGGTAAGCATCAGACATAAAACCCATTGCCTAAAGAACAGTGGCAGCTATACACAGTAACAGGAGGTCATTTGTTAATATGATGAGAATGGTTTGCATGACATCATTGTAACCTGGTAGCCAAGGAGAGTGAAAAGCACATGAGGGAATGATGATGATTTCATTGTACTAGTCAGTGGGGGCGGTAGACACCTTGAATGAGCATGTGTACTGTGTGGCCATCATATTCAAAATGACTGAGCAAGTAGAGCAACGAATCTCAAATTTTGCATTAAGCTTCAATATTGCTGTGTGGAAACTTTTCAGATGATTCAGAAGGCGACAGCTATGGGCAATTGGTGACTGGCAGCTTCATCACAGGGAGCTCATGGCAACTGGGAGAACTGTGTGAAGTCCCCAGGTATCTACTTTGAAGGGGACTGAGGCCTCATTGTCCTATGTACAATGTTTCTTGTATCTTGTTCAATAAATATTTCTATTTTACATATTACATGGCTGGATATCTTCTGGACAGTCCTTGTATTTTTTCCAGTTTTCCTCAAAAGAACTTTGGTGTTTCATTCAGCTTCACTGGGAAAAAGTGAACATTTTAACATTTGCAAATAGATCCTGAATTAATATTTGTTATTCACTGCAACAACAGCATTATCTTCCTGTTGGAGTGAGGGCAAAAGAGGTGCAGGTGATGAATGAAGTTCAGAAAAGTTTTGGCTCACAGTGGATCCAGATGTATTCATATTCCAGGGTGCAATCCCTCTAGTCCCCAGATGTATCATCTCCTGCCTAACTGTCATCCTCTCTGTCCCCACTTGTATAATAGAAATACTTTGCAGTAGATAGTGCAGCCTCCACGCAGGGTCCTGAGCCTGTGAGGTAATAGCTATTATAATGAGAAAGGCCAAGTGGAAACCTCTAAAATTTTCCTCCTACATAAGCCCAGTAGTAAATCAAAACCAATATCTCATCCTTGGGTACTGGAGGTTTGGGGGTGGGAGTGGGGGTGGGAAGGGAGGTTGGGTGGGTAGTCCCTGGTGGGATAATTTGGAGGCTCTCAAGCATTTAATGATGATTGTCCCCATCATATCTATGTTCCATTCACCAGGCTGTCTCCTGCAGAAACAAAATAGATTCTGGAAAGTAACTGTAGACTACCACAAACTCAGCTAGGTAACAACCACAGTTGCAACTGCCATGCCATATATGGAATCTTTGCTAGAGCAGATCAATGTGGCTTCAAACTCCATCTCAGCATATGCTTCTGATTTGGATTTGCATTTCAAAGGAAAAACGAAAGCAAGTATAATTTGAAATTGAGAGAAAGAGAGAGTGGGGAAGGGAGGGAGGGAGGGAAAGTAATATGTCATAAGCATGTTTTTCAACCTTTTTCTTTGGCCACCATTTCATTTTGCTCCCAATATTAGAAGCAGTCTATCGTCACACATATACACATATTTACATACCTACATCCAGGTATTCTAAGTACTTTTCAAGCTAATATATTTTTTACAAGGTAAGCACTCGCACTCAGCCCTATCTTTGAGCATCATTATTTATGAGATGCAGTGTGCATGATTCTAAGCTGTCAGACAAGCATGAATCCTAAACAACTTATAGGATATTGACATTCAGCATTTTTTAAACATTTTTTGTTAGACTTACTTACATGTATATTATGTTAATGTCTGAATGCATTTTCTTTATAATGTGGAAAAAGTTATGGTAAAACAAGGTGTTTTCAGCAATCTGGGAGCCAAAGAATAACTGAACATTTAGAGGCTTTTGATGGGGACCAGAAAAGCTTATGTGTGTTAATCATAAAGGAATCTGGCATCTGTCACATATTCTACGAGAGACTATCTGGACTGTGAGCAGAGTGGACAACTTGTATTTATGTTTTTATTCGGAAGCTCCTTGCCACCAAATATTTTATGTAAAGAACTATACAATTATTTCATCATTCTAGAATAACTGAATATTTTCCAGTATTAGCCTGTTTCACTATTGCTACATTATTTATTTGGTACATTTCTGATGATGCTCAATTGTTTGCTTTGTCCTCTGCCCGTCGCATTTATCAGGTCTGCTGCGTAGGTTTCTTTCCAGGTGGTTCCCTGAACAAGGGACCCTGAAGAAGGGGCACGTGGGGGTGAAATCTGTGAATGCTGACTTGGTATCGGGTTGGTTTTATAAAAGGAGCGCCCTTCTATGACTCATCCACTCAGGGCACTTTTTCTAATTCCCACAAAGGCATTTTATATATGATTGGTGACTCTACCCCTAATGTAATTAAATTGCTCATTGATATGTCCCTGTTTGATAATAAAAATAAATTAAGGTTTTTAAATTTCTGCTTATAATTTGAGATAATTTATCTCAATCAGTTAAATCTTATAAATTTGAATAGGCATGTTTTTCTTTCATATCTTATCTTCAAAGTGTTTATGTTTTATTAACTTCTTTTCTAGTGAAATATTAGATCTTCATAGCTTCTTTCTTGGGATCTTGATTATTCTAGCATTAGTCATTGGTAATAACTTAGCTTTTTACAACTAATTTTCTTTTTTTCTTGTAAATTAAGTTAAATATACATCCATGTTCTAAAACTTACATATTCCAGCCTTAAGGAAAGACAGTATCAGTGATTTGGAGCTTTTGACAGGTGGAAGAGGGAAGAAATACTTAGGTATTAATCATAAAGGAACCTGGCATCTGTCATTTTTTACTTCCCAAAGGACTTAAATGGCAAACCAAAAATTCACTAGAATGTGAAGCTGCTGGAAAGTAACAATTTTTACTTGTCAGTACATAGAATAGTGCCAGCACATGGCAGGTGCTCGGTAAATATTTGTCTATAAATGAGTGTAGTAAATAAAGCACTTTCAGCATCATGCTTTAAACTGGAAAAAAAATCTAAATTTTCTAAGTCATGTTTTCATTCTATTTCTATTGCCCATGTAAAGACTTAGCCTCAATGAAGCAGACTTTCCCTGCTACACATAAGGGGTCTGTGCAGTGCACCCCAGCACCCAGCGTCCTTTGCAAAGAATTGCCATGAAGAGTCCATTTAACTATACAAGGTAAGGTGTGTTCCAGGCACTATACATAATAATGTGTGGGACATTATAAGTTTTTAATATATATTATAATATTAATATATGGCAATCAACCATATTTCATGTAATATAACTAAACTTTTACTTTGTTTTCCTTTCCTTTATTTTGATTGTAAAAAGTAGTCCATTTGAGTGATGGTCATTAAATAAAATGAACAAACATTTTTTTCCATACCCTATGTCATACTTTTTCTGTAATATCCAATGTTTTACATGCTTTCCAATATTTATTGGAAACACTTTCTAATATTTAGTTATCAAACAAGTCAGTAGAGCAGGAGGAATTATTTTTAATCATATTCTAAGGTAATAATAAAGCAGAGTAATGAATTGGTACCATGATTTTAAAAAATCCTTTCACAAAATTTATATTTTTCTTAAAGAATTACATGCTATGTCTCCTTTGAATGGCATCATGATTCACATTATGTAGGTTCAAACTTCAATGCTATAAAAATAACAAAGAATTAGCTTTGTAATGAGCAGCAGTTTAGTTAGATGACCTAGTGTCAGGAGTTCAAACAGGTGTTGATGTGTATTGACGAGAGCATCGGTTTTTACATGGGAAAAATACGGAGGCTGCATTGACAATACATTTGGGCTATTATTGGCATGTATATGGATTTCTATAAATCCATATGTTAATACTATGTTAATGTGAAAATATATATTTAATGTATTTTAGTAGTCTCTGTCACATTAATATCAATAGTGAATCATGTTTAAATCTTAACAGTAAAGAGTTGTTTAAGATATTGACAGCTCAATTAAATGGAGATTGTTTTATCTTGTCTGGAGATAAAAAACTGATTTGAAAATGTATTGCAAGCTGGGTATTTCTTCCTTCATAATCTGTTATAAATATCAAAGCCCAATGAAAGAGGAAATGAGATTTAGTGTCTTAAATTAGGTGACAACTAAACAGAAGCAGATTTGAATGTTAAAGGAAAATGAATATACACAAAGGGAAAATCATGCCCTAATTTTAAAAGACATTACTTTCCAAACCAATCTTGCCTTCTGCTGTATTCCAATATGAAAAAGTCATTACTAAGGCATATACATAATTCAATAAGTTGAATTAATTCTGGATGTTACTTTGAATGAAATTCCCATTTTAATCTCAAGAATTTATCTATCTATTCATGACACTATTATGTTTTTAAAATTGAGATCTATAATAACATTCACATTTCTTTTTCTTATAAAAATATTTCAGTGGCTTATTCTACAGGAATATTATTTTTCCAAAACTTCATAAATGGTCTCATTAAATTGCTGTTCATAATACAAACTCACACAGCTGTTTTAGAAAACAGTTTGACAATTTCTTAAAAAGCTAAACATAGTCTTACCATACAGTCCAATATTGTGCTGCTAGGGACTTATTCAACTGATTTGAAAAGTTGTGTCCACATAAAAAGCTATATAGCACATTCATTTATAATTGCCAAATTGGGAGCAACCAAGATGTCCTTTAACAGGTAAGTTAATAAACAAACCCATGATCTAGCCAAACAACATACAGTCACTTAAAGACAGGGTTACATTTTGAAATGCATCATTAGGCAATTGTTGTCTTTGTCCAAACATCATAGAGTGTACTTATGCACACCTAGAAGGTAAATTTTACTGAGCACCCAGGTAATATGATATAGCCTATTGTCATTGCCTCCAAACTTAACAGTATGTCACTATACAAAACATTAAATTGCACAAGAGAAAATGATGCTGTTAAGAGATGCAGTAAACTGGATGTTATGAGGCTGCTGTTAGCATAACACAGCATACTATTTCCCAGGAAACATTTTTTAACAAGTAGGAAGAACATACACTACAATAATAATAAAAATCATGCAATAGTAAATACCTAAACCAGTAACATAGTTATTTATTAAGTACTATATAAAACTATGTGCTATATTTTTATGCAACCCATAGCACAGGTTTGTTTATACCAACATCATGATAAACACTTAAGTAATGTTTTGTGCTATGACTACATAACAATTATGACATCATTAGAAACAAGAATTTTTTAGCTTCATTATAATTTTATGAGACCACTATCATAAGTGGGTACATTTTAGACCAAAGTGTCATGCACACAACAGTACTAAGATTTATACTATAAATTCATCCTATGCAATATAAAGGAATGAGCTGTCAAGTGATATCATTTTATATATATGACATTCTGGAGGAAGAAAAACTTTAGAGATAATAAATAGACCAGTGGTTGCCAAGGATTTAGGATGGAGAGAATTGAATAGGAGAAGCAGAGGGGATTTTATTTTTAAAGATTTTATTCTTGTGGTCAAGATGTTAGCATATATAAACAGAGCTCACCTCTTCACAAAACCACATCAAAATCACACCTAAATTATAGAACAACCATAATTCAGAACCATCAGAAATTGAGTAGAAGAAATGGAAGTCTGATGATTAGGGAAATAAAGAAACCACTCCATCCAGACTGGCAGGAGGAGTGGAGATGTGGATGGGCTGGTCCCATATACACATGTGGTGGATAAAAATTTGGGAGGAATACTTCCGGAGTGAGGAGTTCTAGCCCCATATGAGGACCCCAAGCCCAGGATTCCAGTGAGAAGAAGTCAAGTCGTCATAACTTCTGGCTGCAAAAACCACTGGGACTTGGTGGAAGAAACTTCTGGAACCCCAAGCAGTTTCTCTTAAAGAACCCACACATGGACTCCTATTCACTCTCACTCCCTCTGAGCCCCAAACTGCTTTTCCATATGAATGGCTGGTTCATTCATGCTTCACAACTTCCTATATCCTCCAAAGAAGCAACAGATGACCTCAGTGAACTCTCAGCACCCATTCTTCTTGCTAAGTGGCCCCAGCATGGCAGTAGCAGCAGCCAGCCTAAATTCACAATTTGGGTTTGCCTGGGAATCTCCAAGCCCAGCACAAGGAGCAACCATTTCAGATTGCTTTATGGCCAGGCAGGGCAAAACAGGAGGGGCTGATCTTGGCCTGTACCACCTGGGATATCCTAGACCCTGTGCACCCAGTGGACTGCTACAGACCACGTTGGAGCACCACACACTGCCTCTGCATAGCTGATCCTCCATGGAGGGCAGAGGTTGATGGTCAGTGCTCACAGGCAGCCCTTGCAGCTGACTGGCCTGGGTAAGTCCCTCCCTTTGATCTGCCAACAACAACCAAGGCTCAACTACAAGAGGAAGGTGTACTCAGCCGACACAAAGGATGCACCTTGAATATACAGACTGGGTGATAGGGGAGGCTGTGCCACTGGACCCTATAGGATGCCTACTATATTAGGCCACACTACCAAAACATGGAGTCATAGCAGCTCTACCTAATACACAGAAACAAACAATGCAAGGCTACCAAAAAAAAAGGAGACAAAGAAACATGGTCAAAATGAATAAACAGACCCTTCAGAAAAAGAACTAAGCAAAATGGAGATGTGCAACCTATCAGACACAGAATTCAAAACACTGGTTTTATGGATGCTCAAGGAACTCAGTGAGGAACTTAACAGCATAAAAAAGATCCAGTCACAAATGAAGGATTCACTAATTGGAAAAAGAATAATTTTCAGGGAGACAACAGTAGAGTGAATGAAGATGATAAGGAAGCAAATAACTAAGCAATCAGAACAACAAGAAGAAAAAGAATCCCACTCCCCTCCAAAATAAACAAGGATAGAGTAAGCAGCTTCTGGGACAACTTCAAGCATTCCAACATTCGCCAGTTGGGGTGCCGGAAGAAAAAGAAAGAGTAAGAAACTGGAAATCTATTTGAAAAAATAATGAAAGAAAATGTCCTTAATTTGGTGAAGGAAGTAGACATGCAAGTCCAGGAAGCACAGAGAATCCCAAACAAGATAGAGGCAAAGAGGCTTACTCCAAGATTCATCATAATTCAAACACCAAAGGTTAAAGATAAGGAGAGAATCTTAAAAGGAGCAAGAGAAAAGAAGTTACTTACGTACAGGAGAATTCCAATAAGATTGTCAGCTGATTTCTTAACACAAACATTGAAAACTAGATGGGATTGGCAAGAAATATTCAAAGTCGTGAAAAGCAGGGACCTACAGCCAAGATTGTTTTATCCAGCAAAGGTACCGTTTAGAATTGGAGAGCAGATAAAGAGCTTCCCAGACAAGATAAAACAAAAGGAGTTCACCATCAGTAATCCATTACTATATGAAATTTTAAAGGAGTTGTATAAGAAAAAGATCAAAACTATGAACAATAAAATGGCAATAAATACATATCTATCAACAACTGAATCTAAAAAACAAACTAAGCAAATAAGAACTGAGACAGAATCATGGATACGGAGATGGTTTTGATGGCTGTCAGATGGGAGGGAGGCAGTGGCAGGAAGAGTCAAGAGGTGAGAGGATTAAGAAGTACATATAGGTAGTTACAGAATAGTGGGGGGATGTAAGGTGCAGTGCAGGGAATGGAGTAGCCAACGAACTTATATGTATGCCCTATGGACATGAGTGATGGTGTGGGATTGCCTGAGGTTGTGGGCGGTGCTGGGTGGAGGGGGCCAATGGGGGGAAAATTGGGATAACTGTAATAACATAATTAATAAAATATAATTAAAAAATAAAAGATTTAAACTAGCCTGTATGATACTGTAGTTATTGACATATGGCATATATGGCATTATGCATTTGACAAAGCCCATAGACCTTTATAGCACAAAGAGTGAATACTACTGTAAGCAAATAAAGAAATCATTTAGGAGGTTAGGAGATTCTATAATGGAATTCAGACTGTAAGAGAGTCCTCAGGAGGAACAGAACCAGTAGGAGATATCTGCTTATCTATCATCTATCTATCTGTGGCTGCCTATATTTATATATTATATATATTTGTACTTATATATTTGTATTATAAACATACATATTTGTATTTATATTTGCATATATATGTATTTATTATAAGGAATTGACATACATGGTTATGGAAGCTGAGAAGTCCCAAGATCTGCAGTCAGCAAGCTGGAAACCCAGGAGAGGTGATGTGTGGTTCCAGTCTGAGCCTGATAGCCTGAGAACCAGGAGAGACAAGGGTGTAGATTCCAGCCTGAAAGCCAGCAGCCTTAGTATCCAAGAAGAATCCATGTTTTAGGATGAGTCTTAAGGCTGGAAGAAACCAATATTCCAGCTCAACAGTCAGGCAGGAGGGGTTCCCTTGTATTCAGCCTTTTTGTTCGGTTCACACCTTCAAGTGCTTGGATGTGGTCCACCCATCTGAGGGAGGTCAATGTACTGTACTCAGTCTGTCAAATCAAATGTTAATCTCATCCAGAAATATCTTCACAGTCAGCCAAAGGTCTGGGTACCCTACCACCTAGTCGGGTGGATGCACAAAATTAACCATCACTTAGGCTATGACAAAAGAATCTAGCAATACTACAAATGTATGAAATAACTTCAGTGAAGTGGTAGTGGAAAAATGCACTGATCCATGTTAACTTGGGAAATGAATGGAGACTATAAGACTAAAAACAAGAAAAAAATGAATATAAGGGCAACGCTTTGAATGATACAATTGAATAACTCTGAAACTACTTACATACATACCAGAATTAAATAATTATGTGTATAAGTAGTGGATCATATTTTATTAGGGATTACTAATAAACCTACTACTGGTGGGTTCCAGGAATAGTGCCATTTTACATAGAAAATCAATTCACTTGAAAATTATATAAGACTGCCAGGGTCCTATTTCAATAATTCATAGTCATAATTTTTCTGATTGAGGAGTACTTAATTGTGCGGATGCAGTCACTAAAAAGGCAGATGGATGAATTCATTAAGATTTAGGTTTCTCATGATTCCTCCTACTATGCAAGTATGCATTAACAGAATCACATACTACACACCTGATATTTTAACCTTTTATTACGTAGTTCTTTTATCAGTTTTTAGTCTTTAAGTCATGTTCTCAAACCCATTAGCCCAGCAACTTGCCCCTATGATTATGTATTACTATTAATACTTCTCTTTTATTTTGTATCATTCTGACATATGAATTGTTAAAACTTCATTATCACTGTGTCCTGTGATCTCTAAAGTTCTGGGTTGCTAGGTCTGCCCTGTGTCCAAAGCTATGCTATGTATTAGTGTTCTGGTTAGGTTTAATTTCATTGTCTACAATGATTGTTCCTTTAAACTCCATAAATAAATATGCAGAGCATAAAAAAGGATTTAGGTTTTTTTTATGGCTGAGAAATATTCCATTGTGTAAATGTACCACAACTTTTATTTGTCCTGTCATCTACTGATGGACACTTGGACTGCTTTAGAATCTTGGCTATTGTAAATAATACTGAAATGAACATAGGGGTGTATGTATTCTTTTTAATTAGTGTTTCAGATTGCCGCGGGGCAGTGCGGGCAATGGGGATGGTGGAGAAGGATATTACAGAGGGGACAGATGGTGACGGACAGAGACGTGACTTGGGGTGGGGAACGCACCGCAGTGTGCAAACGATGTGTTGTACAACTGTGCACCTGAAACCTGTATGATTTTGTTAGCTTCTGTCGCCACAATAAATTCAATAAAAAGGAAAAGAATGGTTTGGGCTTTTGTTAGATGAGTGGTACAGAAAGATGATCAAAAGAAAAAAAAAGTAATGAGGTACAAATAATTTTTTAAATAATACATAGTTTGTTTGAAAGCAATATATCTTATTTCTGATTTTCATACATTTCTTTGGATTATCATTTCATTTCATATATTTTGTTTATAGGAAAGTCACAGAGCACAGTGAAATTTACTTTAAAAACATTAGGTTCCACTTATGGCTACTTAATACTTGAGAGAATACTATAGAATTCTGGTTAGCTTTTACTTTTTTAAAAATTAAAAATGTATTTTAGTTGGACCTATTAGAAATAAAAATACAGATATTAAAGTATTGTTCTGCCTGAGCAATAACATAATTCAAGCCCTTGGCTATTGTTTCTGAGGTCTGTGATTGTAAAACTTCTAAAATTTAATTTTAGATTTTTTAAATTGAAATATTCTACTTTGAATTGATTTCATAAAATTATATGGAATTACATCACATGCCAACAATTTGCATTATAATAAAGAACATTAAAGTATAATTAAAACAGAGGCACAATATTCTGAGATATGTAATAACTCTGGGAATATTTAATTCTAAATCTCATATTAATGTTTATAGACATAGTTAACTATAATAAGAGTTGAAATTCAGGTCACCTCAGTGAATGAGATGGAGGGTCACTTTCCGTTAGTCATGAAGCAAAGTTAAGAAGCAAAGCTGTCACAATGTATTTCATCAGCCCATCAAACCACACACTGAAGAGTGGTCTGCATTATGCATAATGCAAGCCACCTAAACCATTATTATTTCACTGAATTTCAATATGTATCCAATTCAAAGAGAAAGAATTCAGAACATGATACACTTTTCTTACTGCCCTGGAACATGCCAATTACAATTCAAGTCAATAATCATGTTACAAGTTGGTAATATATTGTGCATATTTATATGAAAGATCTTCATTATAGAATGCATCCATGAAGTAGATTTTCAACAAACCTATTTTTAAAAAATATCCACCATGACCTTAAAATAAAGTGTTCTTAAAAACTATACCAAATGTCATGTATGAACACTTCTGACTTAAAAAAATCAATCACATTTTCTCACCCCTTTAAAAATTATATTGTTAACTATATTTGTCATATGTAACTGTGTATTGATATTTTATATTTAATTGCTGAGCAGGGATTAGACTTTTTGTGATTATTGTATATTTTAACTATCAGGAGTATAACATTTGTTGCAATGACACAAAAATTAAAAATCTAGTAATATATTTACAGAACAAGAAGCCAAGAAACCTTTTTAAGTTGTTGGTTGGAATTTGGGCTTAACGGGGACAGGGCACTTGCCTTTCTCACCATTGGGTACTTAATGCTGGGCCAATACTGTGCATATAGAATGCACTAAAATATTTGTGGATAAAAATATGGCTGGATTGAACATCAAGCATCATTATAAACAGCTCAGTTACAAAGTTGGAAGAAAATGAATAATAATTGTTAAAAGCATATATCTTGAATATGCAATAACACACTGTATTTATGAATCTACTTATTGTTTCCATTGAAAGTTAAGTATGATTAAATTCCAGTTTCTTCCTTAAGTATATCACATACTCTTCACCTAATTTCTACTTTTTTTCAATTATAGGGGTTACTTATTTTCAAATTATGATTTTTCTATTGAGCATTTGTAAATTCTTTTTTTCAGAGGGAGATAGTAAGGACACATTGTAGACAGAACATAAGTTGTTATACATTATCAGTTGTAATAAAGTATTAGTACTGTTACAGGATCTCATTTACATTTAAATAATAGTATGTTTTAATCACCAATATTTATATCCTTTCATCTGTCATTCCAAGAACACTTAAAATGCCACTTTATAATAAAAAAGTCTATCATTTGAGAGGCTGGTTTTTGACAAACATTGTGCCAAATGCTTTCATACCTTATTTTTGCAAAATATTTTTCTATACATATTACTTTTCATATAAAGTAAATGAGTATACATATTTCCCAATACCCCCTAGCTACTAAGTGACGGAACTGGATTCCTTGTTCATTACCTGAATATACAACCTCTTCATAACTACTGTGTTTCACTTTTGCTCCAGGTGGTGATTTGGGCTATTTTTCCTAAGAAGTTCTTTATGCTTTGTGTATCCCTGAGAGCCTGAGCCTCTGCAGAAACATCTCTGGAAGAGAAAGAAGATTGGCTGGCTCTTCCCCATCTTGGGTTAGTTTTCCTCTGTAACAAGAACACATGTCAAGGTTTTGTTATTTCTATAGGGGAGTTATTCCTACTAGGGATTTGCAATTGATCATTTTGGCTTGCTTAAATTTCTAACCTGCCTGGTTGTCTTTCTCCTGTGCCAAGCTACATCTGTGGGCTATGGGTAGCTCCGTGATGCTCCATAACATATAAAATCATAAATAGTCTGGGTTTTCATTATATGGTGGCTAACTCTAGAAACAGAGAGAGGAGACGAGAGAGAGAGAGACTTGATACAATGAGTTGGTAAGGTTCTTTACATATAAAGGATTTTTCATTCATCAAAATGTTTATTCCCAAAGACATTATAAAAGAGAAAACTTCTTTGTAAATTTATTTTTGTTTTTGATAATATGAAATATTACAAATTATTGCAGTAATTAATAAAAAATAGAGCCACCAACATAAGAGGATGATTTAAATATTAGCTTTCACATGGCTTCTAACATTGAGTTAGAGGTTGCAATCTCAAATGCTTCACACTCCTGGAAAGCCCTTCATGAGAAGGGGAACATAAGGGACTGATTACAAATGGTTTGAATAGTTGTGGTAATTTCTTTGGAGACTCAAAGAGCATCTGTGTGAGTATAATATACAATTCCATAGAAATTTTCCTGAAATTATACTAACTTTAATTACTGGCAGTTCATTGTTAAATACACTTGCATGCAGAGGGCTCCAAAGGAAGTCTTGGTAGTCCTAAACAGGTGTTCATAAAAGTGATCCTGAATCATGATTCTCTTGGCTTTTCTCACTTTTTATCACTCTTTGAAGGGTAAAATGTAGAAAGCATTTGTTTTTTCTGCTTACTAGTGGACTATCTCACCAGACTAAAGGTGGAGTTAGAGGAAAAAACAAAGGTTCAACTTACTGCCTGTGGGGCATTTGATCTTGCAATGTACAAGTTTCCTCAGGAAACAGGGACAGAAATATTAATGTTGCCCTTCTCATTGGGGTAGTGGGCAGTATAACATAGCAGTCAAGAAGATTTTTCAGTTAGGTAGGTAAAAAAAGTCTTCATTCTTTCTAGGCATGTGACCTTGGTAAATTAATCAATCCATCTGAGCATCAATTACCTCATCTAAAAAATAAAGTTAATAAAAAGTTCTCATTATCATCTCTGGGAGGATTAATTATGATGTTTGTAGAGTGCTTGACAAAGTGCTTAGCTATAAAATAACTAAATAAGTGGCAGTTGTTAATATTCATATTAAAAACATGAAATAGGTCTTTATAAAGAGTAACATTTTATAGAAGTTTGTTATATATTCATCTTAATTTTTAGTAATTAAGGATTAAATAATTTGGTTTATTAAAATTTTTAGAATTTCTAAGTTGTATACAAAAAGGAGCTGTAAAATTGGTCAGATATTTTGGAATGACAGCACACCCTGTGACTCACAGACTTGTATTTCTGAATGAAGAAAAGCTTTTAGATTTTCAGCTGAAACAAAGATAAATAATTTTCTTCAAAATTTGAAAATGCACAAAGAGAAGAGGCACACAGGTAAAGCCTCATATTGCATTTTGATTTTAATAGCATATGTCATCCCAAGAGTAATAACTTTAAAACTTGTTTTATGGATTTAATGAAATAATATATGCAAACCTCAGCATTTTCTTACCATGTAGTAGCTATTCAATGGATGTATATTCCTTTCCCTTAAAGTATAAATTGTTTGATGGGAAAGATTATAATTTTTGCTCTCTGTTTCTCAAAAATAGTGTCTAGTATAGAGTACATGCTCAATATAGGTTTCCCAACAGTTGAAATTCATTCACTACTAAGTGGATTGTGGTTGTTCAGGTAGAATAGTTCATTTATATATTGTTTTATTTATTTAGTCAAGTTGTGCTTTATTCTTTTATTTATTTACACCTACTCTGTAACAGGCATGGTGGCATTCAGCACTATCATGTCTGTCACACAGTAGGTGTAAATAAATAAAAGAATAAAGCACAACTTGACTAAAATGAATATGACAAAACAGATTCCACTTTCAAAGAAATCATAGCCTAATAGGGGAGACTTACCTACACAAATAATCGTAATACATTTTGAGTATTTAGGTATAGGTCTAACATAATATTAATGTGGATACATAAAGGGAATAATGTCAGAAACAAACAAAAAAATCAAAACAGCACTATTTTCCAAAGTACCAAATATTTTTAGGAATGAGAAGCTTATTTATTTTAGTTTATATTTTGTTAACATCATAACATGAAGTAATCAGTTTGTTAAATATGTTTTTGTATTAGTGACTTCTGTTGGCAGTATCAACAATGATGAGTAAAGGAAATCTGCAGAAATTTCTGTGTTGTCAACATTACACCTAGTAGATGACTCTTGAGACTAAAATCATTTGTTCAATTTTTGTTTTATGGCTCTCCAACTTGTTTGCTACTATATATTATATAGATTTCCACTTTTTGGTCCTTTGGCTTTTTCAGAACAGAAAATGCTAGTTAGTTTTGATCTATCTTCCCCATGCACAGATTATATTTTTTTTCACAGGCATTTTTATAGATATTCCTTTTAAATAATTCAGATATAATATTTATACACTTTTCAAGCTGCTGCTTTTTCTGTTTTGTACTTAAGACAATGCCATAGTTCTTCTGTGGAAATATTTTCTTGCCAGCCATTTCAAGATAAATGAGCAGTTTCTTAAATGATATGGCTTTCTTTATTTATAATTTTTATTTTTGAATACATACTCAGAAGTGAGATTATTGATCTAATTTTAATTTCTTGAGGAACCTCCATACTGTTTTCTGTACTGGCTGTATCAATTTATATTCCCATTGATAGTAAATAAGGGTTCCCTTTTGTCCACATCCTCACTAGCATTTGTTATCTTGTCTTTTTTTATTCTCACCTGAGGACATGCTAATTGATTTTAGAGAGAGAGAGGGTAAGGGAGGGACAGAAAGGCAGACAAACATCAATCCATTGCCTCACATGTGCCCAAACCCAGGACTGAACCTATAATCCAGGCATGTGACCTGACTGGAAATTGAACCCTTGATCCTTCAGTCCACAGGACAGTGCTCCAACCAACTGGGCCATACCAGCCAGGGTTGTCTCTTGTCTTTTTGATGATAGCCATTCTAACAAATGTGAGGTGATATTTCATTGTGGTTCTGATTTGCAATTCTCTGATTAGTAATGTTGAACATATTTTCAAGGAACTGTTGGCACATTTGTATGGGAAAATATATTTGCAAATGATACCTTGGATAAGGGTTTGATCTACCAAATATATAAAGAACTCACACAACTACACTCCAGGATGACAAACAATCCAATTAAAAAATGGGCAATGGACCTGAACAGACATTTCTCTAAGGAGGGCATACAGAGGGCCCACAGACATATGAAAAGATGCTCAACATCACTAGTCATCAGAGAGATGCAAACTAAAACCACAATGAGATACCACTTCACACCAGTCAGAATGGCCATCATAAACAAAACAACAAACAACAAGTGTTGGAGAGGTTGTGGAGAAAAGGGAACCCTAGTGCACTGTTGGTGGGAATGTAGACTGGTGCAGCCACTGTGGAAAACAGTATGGAATTTCCTCAAAAAACTAAAAATTGAACTGCCTTTTGACACAGCAATTCTACCGCTGGGATTATACCCTAAGAACCCTGAAACACCAATTCAAAAGAACTGGTGCACCACAGTGTTCGTAGCAGTAAAATTTACAATAGCCAGGTGGTGGAAGCAACCTAAGTACCCATAAGTATTCGAGTGCATCCAAAAATTATGGTACATTTACACAATGGAGTACTATGCAGCAGAAAGAAAATAGGAGCTCCTACCCTTTGCAACAGCCTGGATGGAACTGGAGAGATTTATGCTAAGGGAAATAAGCTAGGTGGTGAAAAACAAATACGATATGATCTCACCTATATATGGAACCTAATCAACAAAACAAACAAGCAAGCAAAATATAACCAGAGACATTGAAATTAAGAACAAACTGTCAGTAACTAGAGGGGAGGTGGGAGAGGACAGTGGGGGGAGAAGGGGGAAGGGTTGTCAGGAACATGTATAAAGGACACACGGACAAAGCCAAAGATGGGTAGGATCAAGGGTGGGAGGTGGGGATGGCTGGGGTGGGGGGAGTGGTAGGAGAAAAAAAAGAAAAATGTCTATTCAAGTCCTGTGCCCACTTTTTCAGTGGGTTATTTATTTATTTTTTGCTATTGAGTTACATGAGTTCCTTGTGCAAGTGGGATATTAACTCCTTATTGCTTATATAATTTGCAGATTTTTTTTGCCATTCCATAAATTGCCTTTTCATTTTGTTGATAGATTTCTTTGATGAGGTCTTACTTGTTTAATTTTATTTTTGTTGCCTCTGCTTTTTGTGTCAAGTTAAAAAAACTGTTGCCAAGACTGATGTTAAAGTGCTTACCCTCTTTTTTTTTTAGTTGTACAGTTTCAGATTAAGTTCAAGACTTTAATTCATTCTGAGTTGAATTTTGTATATGATGTAAGATATGTATCCAGCTTGCTTGTTTCACATTTGGCTGCCATCTTGTGTAGGAGCTGAACCTGGCCTGAGCTCCTAGTTGTATCTGAAAACTTTGTGACTGTCCAACTCTTTCTTTTTCTTTGTGTCTCCCAGTAATTGATGGTGTTCCAAGACTGGATAAGGTCTCAAAGGCGAGAATCACATTCAGTGTCAACGATGTTCAACCCGTGGCCCATGGGCTGCAGGCAGCCCAGGATGGCTGTGAATGTGGCCCAATGAAATCATAAATTTACATGAAACATTGAGATTTTGTGATTACATTTTGCAGTGTATTTAATGTGTGACCAAAAACAACTCTTGTTCTTCCAGTGTGGTGCAGAGATGCCAAAAGTTTGGACACCCTTGGAGATGAAAGGTAAAGGGAAGGTGGACTCAGGCATCTCATATGTACTTATGTGCCTTCCAGAGAAAATCTGAGAAATGAACATTTTTGCCTGTTCTCTCTGTGCTGGGCCCTGGTGTATGGTCATGGGAGGAGGAGAATATCCTCCTGCCCCTTAACAACTGCTTCTTTGACTGCGGTGGTCCTGCAGGACTTGTGAATGGAAGCCCCGTGGGCTATCAGAGGCAGGTCTCCATCCCTCGGGAAGCATCAGAAAAAGCTGGGCATAGACTTGTATAAAAATCCTTCTAGGAAAGTTGCTGCAGAGAGTGCTTGTCTGCCTGTTAACCATTGCCTCTTTATGTGCTACGGTATTATGGGTCACCCAATAGCAAGCCTCATTGGCTTTCAGAACTAGATATTCTAGTGGCCTATCCCCTTGTTGGGAGTCTTAAAAATTGTGGTGCTTAATGTGGGGTCCAAACCCTGTGCTCTTCAGGGAGAAGCTTAGAGTTGGGAGTTACCTCCCATTTATATGGCCCTGTGCTGGGGGTGAGGTTTAATGAGAGTGTACCTCAGCCTTTTGTAGGGGTTCAGAACGGGTCACATGAAGATAAGTCTCTCTGATGTGTGGATTATTTTGAGATAAAGGCAACTAGGACCCTGTGGGATCAAGACAAACTTCTCAGGTCCCACTCCCCAGCCCCTTAACTACCTAGAAGAATTTAAATTAGGGGCATAGCCCATTGTAAAAGTTATCATTAGAAATAATTTTTATGACCTATCCATAGGGCCAGGAAAACTTCTCATTATTAATCGTGTTTTTCTTGTCATCTTGCAATGATCCTTGGAAGCCCTAAGCACCTTACCTCACCCTTAGTTCAAAATGCCATATCTACCTCATTTTAACTTTCTGTCTCTGAGCCTCACATGTATGTGAGGTCTCTGACTCTCCTGTTTGTGGGTTTCCCAAGCACATGTTTATTTTCTCTTGTTCATCTGTCTCAGGTAGATTATTAGACAGGCTGAAAGAGCCTTGAGGATAGAGGAAAATTTCTTCTGCATACTTTCCTGTTTGGATGAGGGTGTTTTCTTACTCACTTAATATGTAGAGACCACTCAGCCAGTTACCGGCTTTCTTTCAGAGGCTGTGTAGCTGTACATGGGAGCATCTCTGGGATGTGGGGAACTCAGGAGCCTGCTACGTCACCATTTTTGTTGACTTCTTGACACTTATCTTTAGAATGAAAGAAAACTAATCAGGATAATGCAGTGAGGTAGGTCAAGGCAGAGGTCCTTGGAAAACAGGGGAGACCGCTGGAAACCAAGGGAACACCGCACCCCCCCCCCCAAAAAAAAAGCAAAAGGCAGGGCAGCAGGAGGGCTTGCACACGGATCAGAAGGCACAGTGTTTAAGGCACATTGCATAACAAAGGCCGAATAAAAGAGCCCCTGCCTTCCTGAGAGGAGGGCTGCGGAAGGGGGTTGCTGCTCTGGGGGCATCCAGTAAGCAAGGATAATGTGGCTGTGAGAATGTGCACTGACAGCGTCACTGCAGCCTTGGGGTGGCGCAGTGGGCAGAGCTCATAAACACCTGTGTAAAATGAATTTCATCTGAAGTATTCAAATAACAGTAAACGTGGAAAAACTTTTTAACCATGCAGTTAAATTAGCCTGCTTGAATTATCTTGAAAACTAGTGAATAAAAGAGCAAAAATATAGCTGATTTCTTTATGTTCTCCACATGGGGGCACAGTTAGTTCTTCACAGTAGGTTCTCAGTCAGTGTGTATCTATCAGATAAGCAATAGCAGGGGACAAGAATGTGAGAGCAAGACCAGAAGAGTAAACAGATCATCAGATGTATGTTGGGAGGATGTTTGTAATACTCCTTCAGAGTTCCCAAGTCCTCTTGTCCATCTCCCATGCCCATCTGCCCTTCCCCTGGGTTGACAGCTACTATGTACAGACATTGGGTACTGACATTGCTTCTTGATTGTTACAGAAGTCCTTGCTTAATGACGATTGCAATGCACAGAGGGTTTCTTCTGCACATAGTGAGGATAAGTGTTTCTCTCTGACTGGAAGAAGTTCCACCTTGGGTCTCATGTCACCAGTCTAGGTAATAGTTTTAAAAAAATGCAAATGTCTTCTTGAGAAGAAAGGGTTTGCAGCATTTGCCATATTCATGGAGGCACGTGCGATGCAAATGGAAACTTTGTCTCTTTTCAGATAGACTTGCAGATAGCCTTTCTTGCTCATCAAACTCCCCGACAAATCTATTCATTATGATATTCCTTATTCAGATTTCTCCAAATGTCCCACTGATGTCATTTTTCTGGTCAGGTTTCTAGCCTAAGATCCAGTTCAAGTTCACCAGTACATTTAGTTATCATTTCTCTCTAGACTTAATATGGAACTGTTCCTCATATGTTTTATGACTGTGTCTCTGAATGTTGACAGTCAGCCACATCTAAAATCACTGGGAATACAAGGGAACTGAGAAACCAGGTATGGCTTTCCTCTTCCAGAACCTCATGGCAGCATAATGCATAAACCAAAGTAGGCCTTCAATAGGCAGCTGGAAGATTAAGTTCTGGGATGGCAGAATTAAATAATCTGAAGTTCAAGAGGCAAGTCATCCAGTGCCTTGCAGTCACTAGAGGCCTATTAAAGCCTGGCTGCTTATGAACATTACGGCTGCAATCTCTGTTAGGAGCTGCAGGGGCCAGGTGCCTCATCCTGAATGAGCAGATGCTTGTGTGCCTTTGCGTGGTTGGGAAACTTTTACCCTGACTAAAGGAGGCAGCCAAAAAATGGTCAAAGACCCTGGGAAGCTGACAGAAATGGCGGACACTAACACACCATAGGAAGAGTCGGACATTCAGTCACACAGGAATTTCTGAGCTGAGCCTTTAAATTGCAGCACGCTGAGAAACATGAGGTTCGTTGGTCTGGAAATCTGGAAGTCTGGAGGTCTGTGGCTTTTTGCCCTTCTCTTAACTAGTCTGGTAGGCCACAGGGAACCCAAGGTCCAGAGACTCAATGGGTTCCCAGAGAACTTGTGTTTTGGAAACATCCTCAGCGCCCCTCCCACACAAAAGATGGCAGCAGAACGGGTGGTGCTGTGAGGGGACTTGGGTGGCCAAGCACACAGACACACTAGTGAGCTGCTGGCTGGAGTACAGGCAGCTCCAGAGGAGAGAAACTGATGCTGTGAGGAGGACTCAGGCAAGTGCACACAGACTAATGAGAGATGCTTGGAGCTGAACTGTGACCCAGAATACTGAGCTGCAGACGTCTGCATTTCTGAAGGATGGTACATTTGAGTGTCATAATCTGAAACTACTCTGGCCTGGCAGACGGAGGCAGGGCTATTCATTTTGAGGTGTTTTAAAGGGAGTGGGACTTAACAGCAGAAATCTGCCATTATTCTAAAACTCTATAGTCTTTAAATAAACAACCCTTTTTCTTTTTCACCAAACTCTTGCCTTGGAAGTCATGATTCTTGGCAGCAGGCAATCAAACCCCACAGCTGTTGTAGAACACCATTGACTGGTTCTGTAACAATAATCATAATTAAATTTTTTTTTATTTTACTTGTTCTTGTACAGTTTTCTGTCTTTTACTCCCATCCCAGCCCTCCCCACCTCCCTCCCATTTCCACCCCCCTAGTTTTTGTCCATGTGTCCTTTATACTTGTTGCTCTAAACCCTTCCCCTTTTCCCCTGAAATTTCCTCCCCTTCCCCTCATAATTCTTGTTATTGACTACACCTACTAGACAATTTGGCACTATCTCCATTGTACTAGGGAGTTGTATTTCAGGACTGAAACCTAAAGAATGACTGTACTGTGTAATCAAACACAGCAAAAGGAAAAGGAAATTCACCCTTTTATCATTAAGCAATCATTAGAAAGTAATTGTGATTAATTTAGATAACTTTATTCTTATACCCACAAACACAAGAGGTGAATCTCCTCAAAGAATGAAACTATTACTTGACTTCTATAGTAGTCATACAATGAATCAAATTCTACTTAATAAAGCTGAAATTCTTATTTTTGTGCACTCATTGCTTATTTAATATTGTAAAATAAGTCATTATAAATAATCTCTAAGCTACACAAAAATTAGAAAATGAAGGGATAACAGATTAGTCATGTTCCTACTACCCATACATAAGCAGAAGTAATTATTTAGGTCTTTTTTCCTTCCAATATTTGTTTCATTCCACATCAGTTTAAAAAAACTCATAATTTATCTCTGCGTTGTTCCCATAAATACTTATGTCAAACTGGCTTCCTCAGAGGCTCCTTAACTTCAAGGACATTTCTTCAGTATAACACTACAGACTGTCACTGTGACTCAGGTTTCTTTCACCTGATCTTTATTTTGAAATGATGACTTCTGTGTAATGTCTCAGACACTAGACCACCTTTAAACCTAAAATAAGTGTTTAGAAGGTTTTTCATAATATCCACTGAAAATTTTGATAAATCCTTATCAAGGTCTTTCTTTTAGAAAAAAATAATAAAGTGGGAAAATTTGCAGAAGATAGGGAGGTGAGGGAGCACAACACAGAGAATGAAATAAGGTCTTTTATTAAATGACTGGCAATAAGTCAATCATTGGGGTTCTGTAAACCCCAATAAAATACTTATTGAATGTTGGAAGAAAGAAAATTCCGTAACAGAGGAGTGGGCAGCACTTACCAAGGCCCTCTGTATGATGACGGCATTGTACTTCAGCACCCAAGGAAGTGGATTTGCATGTGAGTTCATTAGCTAATTCCCTCTATTGCCAGAGAAAAGGCTGGTTATGGATATTTCTCTGGAATGTCCTGCTCACACACAGTAAAAGGATTCTCAGTATGCCCCTTGATAAACTGCATCCTGAAATTTAACAGCTGTCTTCATCACTTTGAAATTTTACAGCTGTAAAAATATCTTAGAAGAACTTAGCCTAAAATATACATAAGGACCCAAACTAGATTTGTGGGTGGCTGATTCCTTATGTTACAAGCCGAAACTCGTCATCAGGGCTGGCTTCTCGGAGCATGACATGTGCGGTGGCCCAGGGCCTCCTGCTGAAGGGTTGCTTCCTTGATTTACTGTTCAGCTGTTGTCCATTCTGAAAGTTTGAATAATTTTTGAACAAGGGGCCTAGCAATTTTATTTTGTGATGTCCCGCTACAAATAATGTAGCTTGGCTTATATACCATTTGGTTTTTCAGTATCTCCCCATGTGGAAATCAGTATCTATCTTGAACTGCTGAGAACCATTAAAGTAAATCTGGTAAGATGGGTAGGATATTGGTGTTGCTTCATCGCTCCTTTTCTGGGTTAGTATAAATTAACTGTAATGATGATCTCATATTCTCCTTAAAAAAGGGGATTTCCTCTTTTTTCTTTTCTCCTTTCTCTTCTCATCAATTCTCTTCTTTATTTCTATAGTCAACTTGCTTTGCTTAAAGTACATAAAATCCCATTTCATTACATTGTATTTTCATTTGTGTAAAACGTTTTTCATACTAAGGGTATTTTATTGTTATTAAATATTGAGGGATAAAAAGGCCATCAATGTTGAAAATTAAAATAGAGCAAATGTATTTTTCTTCTTAATTCCCTTATGAATTATGCACAGATTTCAAGTGTATAATGTTTGAATCAATTTTATTATATTCTAGAGCTTTCCATAGGCCCATTGTAGTCTTTTTATTTATAAACTCTCTAATTTGCACAGCTTCTGTGTATTTTGAAACAATGATATTAGCTTAATCATAGCTTTAATTAGGAAATGATTATAGAAACAATAATCATACTTCATTTCTTATTTTGATTTGACTATAGAATAGAGATTGCACACTTTTACTAAACAATCTTTACAGAGTACATATTTATACTGTATCATAAATTAATTTAATAAGCCAATTTCTGCCCTTACAAGTAATGCCAATTATGCTCATGTGTTTATGGTTGTAGTTTTATCTGCAGTACCATCCTGTATCTTAGGGAAGCTATAAAGTATGTGGAATCTGCACTTTTCATAGGCATACATCTCATCTGGCCCCATGCTTGTCTGCCCCACATAGACCAATGATCTTGATGTTGGATCTCACATTTTTCTAATTGAGCCATTACAGTAAGTCTCACTAGTTAATTTTTTCCACTTTTACTTATTCCCTCATTGCATTTTTACTAGTGTCATTACTAGGAACTTTCTTCACCTAGCACAGGTATAGATTTCAAAATACAGAATAAAAATATTAAATGTGTATTAATTTTGCTAGGGCTGCCATAAAAAAGCACCACACACTGGGTGGCTTCAACAAAGAGACAGTTTCTGGAAGCTGATACTGCAAGATTGATGTGCTGCAGGCAGACTGGTTTTTCTAGGGCTGCTCTTCTTGGCTTGCAGGTGGCTTTCATCTCACTGCATCCTTACACGGCCTTTCCTTTTGTGTGCAAGCCTCTGCCGTTTCCTCCTCTTCTTGTAAGACAGCAGTCATACTGGACGAGGGTGTCACCCAAATATCCTCATTTTAACTTAGTAGCTTCTTTAAACACCTTATCTCCATCCATGGCTATATCCTGAGGTATCAGGGGTTGAGGACTTCAACAGAATGAATTTCAGGATGGCACAGTCCAGCCCAAGCAGAATGAAACCTCATAAGCTGAGCAGTTAAAATTCTAAGCGCTACAAATTTATAAAATAAAAGTTGGGATAATTGATTTCTATGATTATTTAATAGTGATAAATGTGTTAATACTAAAGCATAATGGTCAAGCATGTTTTGAATCTTTAGGCTTGAAATTGCCAAACATTTGGGCTAGGAAAATATTTGGGTACTCTAAAGTTATAAAATAAGGAATATATTTGATCTATGAGAATTTCCCTTAGTTGAGTTTTTACTAAATCATATTAACAAACTTCAAAGCCTGATATTCCAGATGAGTCAATTTGTTGAGTTAAAGCACTGGAGGTGTGTTAAATTATAAAGATACTATATGTTTGTTATCATTTACTTTGACAAAGGTTAACTGGATGTTTACTCTGAAACACTGGGTTACTTTCTGGTCTATATGGCCTGGCACTTTTCTAGACTCTTACCAAGCAGAGAACAGAACACAGCCCCATTAACTGGGAGTAACAGCTATGAAGGCTTTTGAGAGGGCTCCCATTGCAGAGCGCAGGGCCTTTATTTTGAAATATCCTCACTTGAAATGACCCTGCTTTATCCTTCCCTTTATCTGTCTTCCTAGGGAATTCCCCCCACCCCCAGTCCTACCATACAATACCAGGATCCTGGATTCCTCCCCCCTCCACCAAGAGAACACATATGATTTTATCTGTAAATTAAAAAATTCACACCCTTTTATGAAACAGAGCAACTTAGCAATAGCATTATTTTACCTCAGTATAATTTTAGAAATTTAATCTCTCTCCACCTAAAATGGTTATTGACATACTTTTTTAGAAAGATGAGTTTTCCCTTTGAGGAAAACCAAGTTGCTAAGTGAGTTGTTAAATAAGCATGTTTTTCTTATTTTTATTCCTTTATTTCTCTATAAACTATCATCTATCTATCTGTCTTCATCATCATCATCATCTATCATCATCTGTCTCTACGTTCATTCATTTGAAAAATCATTTGCTCCACAATCAACTTGTTACCATTACATAGAGTCTTTGTAATCATATAATTTAATCATATCCACTCACCTTATGGATGAGAATAAGATGATGTCTGGAGAAATTAAATGTTCTTCCCAGGTAATTGATATCAGGGCTGAATCAGACCTTACGTCTCTTGATTCTTTAACTTTCTAGAACTTCATTGTTTCTTCCATTAAATAAGAATAATAATAAAGGACTTCTGGCCAAGATGGAGGTGCAGGTAGACACACTGTGCCTCTTCATGCAATCAAAAGAAGGACAGCAACAAATTTAAAAACAAAAAACACCCAGAACTGATAGAAAATTGAACTGTATAGAAGTCCGACAACCAAGGAGTTAAAGAAGAAAGACTGGTTAAATTCATCCAGACTGGTAGGAGGTGTGGAGTTGGACAGTGGGGTGGAGAGTACTTGAGGCAAGGCAGTGGCTGGAGGACCAGCAGAGGTGGCAGCTTGCAAACTAAGCGGTCCCACATTCATGTGCAGATAAACCAAGAAGGATGACTGGGGAGTGAGACAGACCACACAACCCAGGGTTCCAGTGAAGAAAATAAAGCATCAGAGCCTCTGACTGAAAACACCTGTAGGGGTGGAGGTGGCAGCGGGAGAAAGTCCCAGCCTCACAGGGGAGCTCATTAGAGACATCCACAAGGTCCTAGGATGTACACAAATCTACCTACCCACCTGGGAATAAGCACCAGAAGGGCCCAATTTGATTGTGGGGTAGTGGAGGCATAGAGTGGAGCAAGCAGCAATGTTTCCTCTCAGACCCCTCCCCAACTTATAGTGTCACAAGGCAGTTAGGTGGGTTGTCCTGCTCTGGTGAACACCTAAGGCTCTGCCCCTTATACATAGCAGGCATGCCAATACAAAAAAAATATGTCCCAAATGAAAGAACAGATAAAAACTCCAGAAAAAATACAACTAAGCAATGAAGAGATAGCCAACCTATCAGATGCATAGTTCAAAACACTGATAATCAGGATGCTCACAGAGTTGGTTGAACATGGTTGCAAATTAGAGGAAAAAAATGAAGGCTATGAAAAGCAAAATAAAGGAAAATGTATAGGGAACCAACAGTGATGGGAAGGAAACCAGGACTCAAATGAATGTTTTGGAGCAGAAGGAAGAAAGAAATATTCAACCAGAACAGAATGAAGAAAGAAGAGTTCAAAAAATGGAGGCTTAGGAACCTCCAGGATATCTTTAAACACTCCAGCATCTGAATAATAGGGGTACCAGAAGGACAAGAGGAAGAGCAAGAAATAGAAAGGTTATTTGAAAAAATAATGTAGGAGAACTTCCCCAATCTGGGGAAGAACTTCTGGGGAAGACTTCCAGAAAGTCCAGGAAGCTCAGAGAGTCTCGAAGTTGGACCCAAGGAGGAACACACCAAGGCACATCATAATTGCATTAGCCAAGATAAAAATGAAGGAGAGAATTCTAGAAGCAGCAAGGGATAAGGGGACAGTCACCTACAAAGGAGTTCCCATCAGTCTGTCAGCTGATTTCTCAAAAGAGACCTTACAAGCAAGAAGGGGCTGGAAAGAAGTATTCCAAGTCATGAAAGTCAAGGACTTACATCCAAGATTACTCTACCCAGCAAAGCTATCACTTAGAATAGAAGGACAGATAAAGTGCTTCTCAGATAAGGTCAAGTTAAAGGAGTTCCTCATAACTAAGCCCTTATTATATGAAATGTTAAAGGGACTTATCTAAGAAAAAGAATATAAAAAATATGAACAGTAAAAAGATAGCAAACTCACTGTTATTAACAACTGCACCTAAAACAAAAGCAAACTAAGCAAACAACTAAAACAGGAGCAGAAACACAGAAATGGAGATCACATGGAGGGTTATCAGCAGGGGAGTGGGAGGGGGAGAGAGGGGGGAAAAAGGTACAGAGCAGCATAGATGGTAGGTAGAAAATAGACAGGGGGAGGTGAAGAATAGTAAGAGAAATGTAGAAGCCAAAGAACTTATATGTACGACTCATGGACATGAACTAAAGAGGGGGGATGTGGGTGGGAGGTGGTGTGCAGGGCAGAGGGGAATAAAGGAGGGAAACTGGGACAACTGTAATAGCATAATCAATAAAATATATTTTTTAAAAAAGAATAATAATAAAGGCAAAGGGCTGAAGGAGACAATTTTAATTCACAGCCACTGTTTAACTCCTGTCTATGCTTAAAATTTATACTCAAGCCTGACTTGTTACCTATGGTGTGCATCTCCAAACTTCTGTACAGCTTTATACCTTTTCAATTCTCTAATTTTGTTGCTCCAAAATATCTCTGTTTCCCATTGCAAACAAAACCACCCATTCTGTTTCATATAACAGGAAAAAATAATTGCAATACTATTATGAAGTGACACACATGTGAAGGAATAGCCATGAGTGCTGGATACCATGCTGAAAGAGCGACTACCTAGGGCACAGTGCCTGGCTCTGGCGCCAGTGCACACTGCTACCCCAGCACACCTCCTCCATGCCACTGCACCCAACTTCACTGCAGCCACAGTGAATAAATTCTAATTAACCAAGGCTTTATACCACTTTCCTAAGATGCAAATTCCTGGGTGGAAGCATGTGTTTGGCTGTAACTGAGCGATACACCCATACTCTACATTGTGATGTTCAAGGCTGTAGCTGCAAAAGTATGTGGCCATTGGCACTTTAAGTGTAGCTAGTCTGAACTGAAATGGGCTATAAGTGCAAAACATACAAGGTTTTAAAGATTTAGTCCCTCTTCTAAAATAAAATATCTCATTAATAGTTTTTATGTAGATTGCATAAGGTAATAATTATATTTTAGCCCTGGCCAGTGTGGCTCCATTGGCTGGAATGTCACCCTGTAACTGAAAAGTTGTGGGCTTGATTCCCAGTCAGGGCACTAACTTTGATTGTCAGGTTGAATCTGTGTCAGGGGGTGTATGATCCTGGTTCAGACAGGAGGCAACCAATCAATGTGTCTCTCTCACATCGATGTTTCTCTCTATCCCTCTTTTCTTTCCTCTCTCTCTAAAAGCAATGAAAAAAAAAATAGGTTCTTGGGTGAGTATTAAAAAAAGAAATAATAACCCAGCCAGAAGCTCTCTCCACTGGCTTGTACACAGTTCTTAGAGCTCCCTCCCTCCCTCAGCTCACAGGCTTGTACTGCCCAGCCAAGTGCCAAGCTCTCTGGCAGTCCCAGGGAACAGGTTCTTTCTTACCCTGAATACTCCTCCCCAGGTACTCCTCTGATTTAGGTATTCCATATGCAGATAATCTCCTACCCTAGCTGGTCCTGGATCTGTGGCCCAGGGCTGCCTGGCAACTGGGGATCTCCTAGGAGCCAGGGCTCTTCTGGTCAAGGCCTAGGCTTACGGGTGTCTTCCAGGTACTCCATGAATGAGACAAACCAAATCATTGTGGGGCCCTCAGAGCTCCCCACAGCATCAGCCATATCCCCTGGACCAGGCAGCTGGGCCTGGGCATGGCCTGTGCTGGTGGGGGCTGTGCTTGGAGCTGTGGTCCTTTTTATCCTCATTGCACTTGCTGCCAAATGCCACTTCTGCCACAAATACTTCACCAGCTACCAATACCCCAGGCTGCCAGAAACAAGGAAGGGCCTCTATCCAGAGATGGGTGAAAATGAGGATGATAATGGCTTCATTGACAACAATTACATTCCTCCTGGGGCCAGTGGGCTGGGGACAGAGGGTAGCAAGAACCACTCCCTCTGAGCTCCTATCTTTGGATGCCCCCTACCCCCTCATGCCTGACAGCTTAAGGACAGAGATTATTACATAGGGGCTATGGAACTCAGGGACAGAGGTGTCTAGGGTTTAAGGGCTAACCAGGGATTGAGCAATGTTTCCCCTTTGACACTAGCAACCAAAGTGACAATTACACTCTCCTGCTAAGTAATCCTCAATGGCTCCCTGCTATTCTCAGGATAAAGCTTACCAAGGGCCTAACTATGGAAATAAGGCCTCAGATAGCCTCTTGGTTTCCTTTCTTGCCTTTCCCTGTTATTTTCCCTACTTAACTATTATTATATACCAGATAATAATAGTTAGCAGATGAAAATCTGTGTGCCAAGTTCTTCCTAAAATTTTTCCTGTCAATAAAGTGGAAAATCTAAGTGGTTATAATATATTCTGTTTTTCACAGGTATTACTAAACCTGTTTTCATGTCAAATAAAAGTTAAAAGTTGCTCATTTTTATTTTCCTGAAAAAGTAATATTTAAATACGTAGGGTTCGTATTTAATATTATATTATTTAATATTTAGAAAGTTGTACTCAATTGCTTTTACATTTTGCTTTTTATTTAAAAATAATTTTATTATATTCTTTCCATTACCATTTATCCCCTTATACTTCCTCCCCCCTGCAATCACCACACTGTTGTCCATGTCCATGAGCCCTTTTTCTTTTTCGCTTGATCCCTCCACCTCCGAACGGCCTCCCTAGAGCTGTCAGCCTGCTCTCTATATATGTCTGTCTGTATTTTGTTTGTTAGTTCAGTTTGTTCATTAGATTCCACGTATGAGTGAAATCATTTGGTATTTTTCTTTCTCTGACTGGCTTATTTCATTTAGCATAATATTCCCCAGGTCCATCCACGCTGTCACAAAGGGTAAAATTTTCTACATTTTTACAGAGGAACAGTATTTCATTGAATAACATCTGATAAGGGGTTAATATCCAAAATTTATAAAGAACTTATAAAACTCAACACCAAAAAAACAAACAATCCTAAAAAAATGGGTAAAGGACCTGAATAAACACTTCTCTAAAGAGGACATAAAGATAGTTAATAGACATATAAAAAGATGCTCAATGTCACTAATTAGAGAAATGCAAATTAAAAGGAAAATGAACTATTACCTCACACCAGTCAGAATGGCTATAATCAATAACTAAACAAACAACTAGTCCTGGTGAGGATGTGAAGGAAGGGGAACCATTTTGCACAGTTGGTGGGAATGCAGACTGGTGCAGCCACTGTGAAAGCAGTATGGAGTTACCTCAGAAATTTAAAAATGGAATTGCCTTATGACCTAGTGATTCCACTTCTGGGAATTTATCCAAAGGAACCCAAAACACTAATTTGAAAGAACATATAAGCACCCCTATATTTATTGCAGCACTATTTACAATTGCCAAGATATGGAAGCAGCCCAAGTGTCCATCAGTAGATGAGTGGGTAAAACAACTTTGGTACATTTTGCTTTTTAAAAGGTATCTTCTAGAAAATTTAAAATTACATATTTTGTCCACATTTGTGGTTCAATTTATATCTATATTAGACAATGTTTCTTTGGCATCCTCATATTTAGGGGAGATAATATCAACCCTCTTGGAGGATTTTACCAAAAACAAGGAGGATTTTACCAAAAAGGAGAAGGTTAATCTGTCTCCTGTCTATTTGATTATTGGACCAGCAGAAAGAAATCTTGAGGGTAGAGGAAAGTTTGTTCCTTCTATGTATCTCTAAACTATATATTTGTAAGGATGAATTTTAAATATCTGATGGTCATTTCTTATGTTTCTTATAGTTGAAACAAGTTACTTTAAAAAATTCCATGATCATATCAAAGCCTATGTGAATATCTTTAAAATTTTTTGTTAAGTAACATTTTTTAGAAAATTAAATATATGTAGCTAGAAAACGCTATGTCTTCAGTTTTCTTGTAAATAAGTTTTCAATTAGAGGCAAAAGACATAAGAAAATATCATTTGAGTATTATAGAGCCCCTAATGCCTGAATATATCTTAAGATCTCTTGAAATCTAAAACACAGCTGGGCAATGTATCTTGGCATAATTTATTTTTTTAAAGCCACCCACACCTGGTTGTATTTTCAATGTATTGGGTTTTGTGGATTTACTTTTTTTTGCAAAAAGCACTTATGCCTAGTCAAAATTCATTCTACTCTAAATGAAGAAATCCCTAAGGTTCACAATGCATATGGCATCATGGCCGTGGTTTGTGCTATGATTAAAGCAAATTATTTTTATATGACATCTATTTAAACAGTATAATATCCATTTCAAGTTCTGGAAGTAATTTTTGGTGAGCTCTTTGCCATTTCCATTAATGATGAAGTAATGGAGGACACTGATGGAGACTTAAAAATGTCTGGATTCAAATTTCTTATTAATATGGCATTTTTAAGACAAATAGCACTATGCCTGTTTCTGGTGTGGGAGGTTTATTATTTTAGATTTGAAATCACCTTTCTGTGTTTGTAACATAGGCCTTTGATCCTATTATAGAAATTTTTAAAAATTAGATATCACATTGTTAAAAATCAGCATTTCAAAGATATATTCTTTGGTTTGTTAATAGTTAAAAAAACCCTAAAACTAAAGAACCAAAAACCTAAATGGCCTATTGTTGATTTGCATCTTTTGTTTGCAAGTGACAAAAACTCCAACTCAAAGTATTATAATTAAGTCTATGGCTGTACCACCCTGAACATGCCCGATCTCGTCAAAATATTATAATCAGGAAGGGTTTACATCCCTCAGCTCACTTGCTTTTTTCATCTCTCTGGTGTATTTCTGCTTCTCTCTGTATTGTTTCAGGACAGCTTGCATACAATGGCAATAGGAGGATCCAAACTTATATTCTTGGTATTTGTACCCAGCAAATATAAAGGGCTCTACCTCAGGAACTCAAGATAAAAGATGCTATTGAAGGATGTGAGGGACTCACCTCGGGTCATAGACCCATTCCTAAAGTAATCCTTGTGCTATAGAGTATGAATATTCATTCCCATGCCTGGAGGAGAGATCTGTAACTAGAAATAATGTCTAGGAAAGTAGTGCTATCAGACAAAACTATAACAGGAGTAAAAAACATTTGTACAGATTTCTATACGATAGGGCATCTTAGAGTCTTTAATATGCAAATATGAATCATGAATCTGTAGAAAATGAGGATATTTTTCACAACATTTTCAAATATATTTGTATATGAACTCTCTTCTTTGTAGGACATCATATGAAATTCATGTGATGTACGGTAACAGATTTACTCAAACAACAATTAGCTTCTTTATTTTTTTAACAATCTAAGAGACTTCATGAGCTTCTACACTACTTTAGTGGATGGTCTAGCAGGGGTGTCCAACCTTTTGGCATCTCTGGACCACACTGGAAGAAGAAGAGTTGTCTTGGGCCACACATTAAATATTTTGCAACACATAATCACACAAAAAAAAATCTCATAGTGTTTTAAATAAATTTACGATTTTTTGTTGGGCTGCATTCATAGCCAACCTAGGCTGCATGTGGCCTGCAGGCCACAGGATGGACACCCTTGGAGTGTGTTTATAGAGTTAGTATGTGGGTGTGGGTAACTTTTAACAGTCAATAAAAAAAAATATCTGAATGTTTGAGTTGAAACAGTCTCTTTTGATAAGTTTGTCTCTCTGGGTGCAAGGCTCAATTCATTTAAATTTCTCTTATCTTCTTAAATTGGCATCTGCCTCTATGGGCAAGAATGGGCTTACTTATTTAACCTCTTGGCAATGGCATCTGTGATCTTTACTCTGAATTCTTGCCAGCCTCTGCTCTGCCATGACTGGTCTGGCCCCTTTGATTCCTTCCCCTGGGTGTTGCTAAAATGTGACTAGTGACCTTAGAATTTATTATTTGGCCCAAATTTGGCTTTTTGGCCCTATTTTCCTAATTGGCTTTACCTCAGCTCTCATCGTGTTACACATCATATGTATTGAAATGTCTTGCATTCAGTTTCTGGCCAAGGCTGTCTATTCTATAATAAGGGGTCATCTTTCCCTTAACCATGGTCATCCTATAAAATATAAGGCCATTGGTTCTTTACCCAGCTAATTTTTACTTATTCCCTGCCCTTGGGGTATATGGGAATTCTGAAGCCATTCCACAGTAGGTCAGAGTTGAAGGAGTTTGAGGAGTGTAAACTCAGGACTTCTCTCAGCTTAATGACAATTATCTACCCTGAAGCTACATCCCAAAGGGAGCAAACACATCAGGGAAGATTTTGACTTTTCTCTCAAACTAACAAACAAAGCCTGCTGGCTACCTCACTCGCCAACTAAGACACAGGCATCCCTTCTCTTGCTTTCCCTATTTAAATCCTTCCCCTTCTTTTCTCACTTCACCAGTCATAATGGACTTTCTTATTGGTGTTTATATATTTAAAATTAGCTTAGAATGTTAGGAATCCTGTTTTCTTCTGTGAGAAAAGTTTATGCTCTATACTTCTGTTTAGAGATTGATTTGGAAAAAATAATGAAGTCAATTTGGTGATTTAAACCTGAGTAAGGTCCAGTCATCTTTAGGCAGAATTTACCTTCACCCTGAGGGGACCAATGACCTTAATACAGTGGGTTGGAGGATATACAGTATAGATTTATAGGTTAGGAAAGCACATATGAAAATACTTCAAAAGAATATTATTATCACTGCAATTTCTGTTAGCACAAGCTTTGGGGTATGCTGACCTAGTCCAAACTATTAATTAACTAATGAGAAAAGACAGCCCAAGAGATGTGCTTTGATTTTGCAATGTCAAACAAATCTTTAAAGTCAGGGCTATAACCCAAATCTCCCATTGACAGATTATATTGGCCCCACTTAACCTTTTTAATTTATCTTTTGGATATAGTCCTTCATGAAATTTTGAATTAGCAGCACCACACAGATATTAACATCATTGACCTTTCATGAGATCCAAAATGGGAGAAGATATGGAGGGAACACAAGAGCTGAAAAGCCCCTTTCTATACACAGAAATAGCTAATGATTTAAAGCATTTGTGGGCATTAAATATTAATTCAATCATTTCTCACAGCAATACAATGAAATAAGAACTATTATTATGTTACTTTAGAGATAAGGAAACCAAGGCACAGAAAGACTGAATAACTTGCCTTCTGTTATATAGCAAGTAAGTGATAAAGCTGGGAGTGTAACCTAGGCAGTCCTCCGTTAGAATCCATGCTATGCCTACTACACACACTGCCTCTTACAAACCTTGGGAAGAGCCATCTCAGACTTCCAAGTTTTCCATTACTCAAGGATCTTCTGACACAAAAAAAGATGAAATAAAAATGGCTATAAATAATTCCCTTATTCAATTTTGGAAGTGCTCTTAACAGCTCAGGTAGGAAACCTGAGTTCTAGATTCAATATCATAGTGATCTCCTTTTACCCCATGATACAAATCACTCATAATAAGACTGGATTTGGGAAATAGGAGATAATATTAAAGGGGAAGGTCAAATACTAAAAATAAATTCTGTCTTGATATTAGTTTGTAATTTTTGTCTTGGAACATCCAATATTCCAATATTATGCTTTGAGAAAACCTATTTGTTCCAAGAGACAGAGGCACTGGAGATTCTTCATGTGAATATTTGTTAATAGCTTGTTACTTGCTCCTCACAATAACCTCCAAGTAACACTTATTTCTAAATGTTCTGAATGCTGGTTATCAACTGTGCTCAAGTGTTAAGGTTTAGTAAAAGCAAGTCAGTTATGAGTCTTCAAAATTTTGAAGAAGAATCAACCACTGTCCAAGGCATGAGCTCATTACTTAAGATGCCAAAAATGAAGCTCAACTTTGCTCCAGATGTCTAATCTTTTCATTTTTTCAACTGCCTGTTTTGGAAGAGTCCACCAACAATGGAGGTAGATACCATTTCATAATAGATTATGAAATGTCATATTCTACTCAGCCATAAAAATCAAGAAAATTTTACCCTTTGCAACAGTATGAATGGACCTGGAGAACATTATGCTATGTGAAATAAGCCAGTCAGAGAAAGACAAATGCCATATGATTTCATTCATATGTGGTATCTAAAGAACAAACCGAACTAACAGGCAAAACGGAGACAGACTCATAGATGGAGAGTAGATGCCATCTAGTTGGGATTTGGGGAGATTAGGACATGGAGGGATTGAGCAAAAAGGCAAAAAGACTCATCGACATGGACAACAGTGTGGTGACTGCTAGGGGAGGCAGGTATAAGGAGACTAAATGGTAGTGGTAAAAAATACAATAAAGATTAAATTTTAAAAATAAAAAAAGAAAGAAAGAAAAGTTTCAGTAGTGTAAAGGATGCTAATCTTGGATTTGGGAAGAATTTTGTTGAAGTTGGGTTACTTTTTTTCCTCCAGTTTCATTGAAATATAATTGACATATAATGTATTAATTTAAGGTGTATGACATGACTATTTAAAAATATGTGTATTATAAAATGATTACCATGATAAGTTTAGTTAACATCCATAACCTCACTATTAAATTTTTTCTTGTGATGAAAAAAAATTTTTAAATATATTTTATTGATTATGCTATTACAGTTGTCCCATTTCTCCCCCATCATTCCCCTCCACTCTGCACACCCCTCCCACCCACATTCCCCCTCTTTAGATCATGTCCATGTGTCATAAGTTCTTTAGCTTCTACATTTTCCATACTATTCTTGCCCTCCCCCGTCTATTTTCTACCTACCTTCTATGCTACTTATTCCATGTACCTTTCCCCCCCTTTTGTCCTCCCACTCCCCTGTTGCTAACCCTCCATGTGGTCTCCATTTCTGTGTGTCTGCTCCTGTTTTAGTTGTTTGCTTAGTTTGCTTTTGTTTTAGGTATGGTTGTTAATATCTGTGAGTTTGCTGTCCTTTTACTGTCATATTTTTTATCTTCTTTTTCTTAGATAAGTCCCTTTAACATTTCGTATAATAAGGGCTTGGTGATGATTAACTCCTTTAACTTGACCTTATCTGACAAGCAGCACTTTATCTTCCCTTCCATTCTAAGTGATAGCTTTGCTAGGTAGAGTAATCTTAGATGTAAGTCCTTGACTTTCATGACTTGGAATACTTCTTTCCAGCCCCTTCTTGCCTGTAAGGTCTCTTTTGAGAAATCAGCTGACAGTCTGATGGGAACTCCTTTGTAGGTGACTGTGCCCTTATCCCTTGCTGCTTCTAGAATTCTCTCCTTCATTTTCATCTTGGCTAATGCAATGATGATGTGCCTTGGTGTGTTCATCCTTGAGTCCAACTTCTTTGGGACTCTCTGAGCTTCCTGGACTTCCTGGAAGTCTATTTCCTTTGCCAGATTGGGGAAGTTCTTGTTTATTATTTGTTCAATAAGTTTTCTACTTGTTGCTCTTCCTCTTCCCCTTCTGGTACTCCTATAATTTGGATGTTGCAACATTTAAAGCTGTCCTGGAGGTTCCTAAGTCTCTCTTAATTTTTTTGAATTCTTGTTTCTTCCTTCTTTTCTGTTTGGTTGTTTCTTTCTTCCTTCTGGTCCACTCCATTGAATTGAGTCCCAGTTTTCCTTCCATCTCTATTGGTTCCCTGTGCATTTTCCTTCATTTCAGTTATTGTAGCCTTCATTTTTTCATCTAATTTGTGAGCAAAATCAACAAATTCTGTGAGCACCCTGATCACCAGGGCCTTGAGCTGTGCATCTGATAGGTTGGCTATCTCTTGGTCACTTAGATGAATTGGCTCTGGGGCTTTGATCTGTTCTGCTGTTTGAGCCTTTTTTTT
>PVKU01008716.1:42364-70497 GCA_004027475.1 Anoura caudifer | reverse complement strand
CCCCAGAAGTACTGTGAGGCTGGGGGGCGAGTGACCCTGGCAGTGAGGAAAGTGGGCAGCGTGGCTTCAGAGCACACAGATGTTAAATTTAACTATGTTCTGCCTCTAGCAGAGCGCTGTCCAGAGATGTGGTTCGAGGCCCAACCACACATCTAAACAGCTTCAGAATAGCTTACTACCTGGCAGTTGGAAGGAACCTAATGTGCTGGCTATTGAGCTTATTTTCCAGAATTGAGCTCATTGGAGCCTGCAGACCGGGTTCAAGATTTTAGATTTCAGAGTTATATATGTACTGTCCAAACTATTCTGAGTAAGCCCTAAATTAGAGCTTATCTGGTAAATTGTTTGATAAATAATGTATTTTCCTCCTGACAAAAAGGGAAAAAAGCCAAAATAGCAGAGGGAGGGTTTTTTTCTCACTGCATGTCACCTTTTGACTGAAACTAAATTAGTCTAGGAAGCTTATGTTTTTGTAAGGTTGAGTGAGAAAAGACATAGTTTTACAAGTTTAAAGTTTATAGCTTTATTAGGTTAGTCCCAATAAATTAGGTGCTAAATACACATTTCCTAGTTGGTGTATTAAACACAAATCTGAACCTATTAAGTAACGATGCTGGAGTCAGGTTGTGCTCTTCTAGTTCTTTGAAATCTTCCGCTTCCTCTGAGAACCTTATTTTTTTTTCTCCCTTTTCCCTGATTCTCAAACTCTTCTTAACCACAAACGCAGTTGAGTCTTGTTTTGTTTTTTTTTTTTTTTAAGTCTATGGCCTTCTAGTTTTTGCTATTTTTCCTTTTCACCAATTTTTGAAAGAGCCATTTTTGCCAGCTATTCCTGTCCCTTTATCTGCCATTCACTCTGATGAGCTGTGGCATCAGGCTTCCACTTCAGTCACTGCGCAGGAACCGCTGTCTCTGAAATGACCGATGTCTCCCTGTCATCCTAACTGGGTGGGAGCGCCTCCTGGCGCTAAGTTTAATCTCACTCAGCCTCTTCAGAGCAGCTGGTTCTCAGGTGCTGGTCCTGTCCTCCTCTCACCCAGGGACACTGGTCTTCCTCCCGGTTCCCTGTCACTGACTGCCCCGTCGTCTCCCCCTTTCACTGGCCCTCATCCTTCTGCTTGTCTCTTGAATGGTGCTAATCCGTGTCCGCCTTCTTTTCTTGTTAACTGGGGCATCGAATATTGTCAGGGCTTAAACTACAATCCAAGTCTGTCTCTTCACTTAGATCTCTTTCTTGAATTTTTATCGGTTATTTCCAACCATCTACTGAATGTAAAACATTCGGAGAGCCCACTGGTACCTTACCCTCCCATGTTGAGTGATGTTTTCTCCTCCAGCTTTTTTATTTGATCCAGTGTCATTGACAGTCTCCATCCTGCCAGGGCCCTTCCTCTGCCTTCCATTCTCCCTGCCCACCAATTTGCTCTCTCAGTTCTGTCAAGTGTAACTCTGAACTGTCTCCTCTATCTGCTTCTCGTTCACCAGTACCACGGCACAGTCTTAGTTCGGTGTCTGACCTAATGGTAGGCGCTATGATTCATTGTGCTTTATGTGTTAGGTACTCTGCCAAGCATTTTGTGCGTCTCATTTAATTCTTGCAACACGCTTACATGATTGGTATTGCATGTGACACCCCTGGGGCACAAGCTCACTGCCCATCTGCTTCACTCCAGGGTCCAGCTGTGGCAGTGCCAGTTCAGCGTGGGCATCCACTCACTTCAGATCGATGGGATCTAATTCCAAGCATGTTTCTCACTTTCTGCCCCAGGGCTGTGGCTCCGACGCCAAGGTTTGGGCCACTGGAGCGAGCAGGCTCGGCAAGTACAAGTGCACATCCCAGATGCAGGGTGTTCATGTCCCACTGGGGCAACTCCCAGCTAACGGAGGATGGGAGTCCGTAATAAATGCTTCTCCATCTTGATCCGAGAGTAGAAGAGAAAATGCTGACAAGCATTCTATACGTTCCTCAAAAGGTCCAGATTAAGTCGAGTTGATCATGCACCCTTGTTTTGGCTTTTCCTTCTTTCCAGTTTCAGTCTCCTGAGTTATTCCTCACACCTTCTCTCTGGGGTCACCTTCCAAATGAATTGCTGGCACGTGAGTCCGAGCTAAGACAGGCAGGACTGGAAGTGGCTCTTGAAAGCACAGCTTGGATGGGATGTCAGAGTGGATCACCGACCGGTGAGACTGCAGCAAGGACACCACTGCTGGTGGCAGGGGGAGTGATAACCCCGGCTTGTGTGACAGAACAATTGCTAAGGCTCCCTCCCCCGTGCAGGGACTGGGGCTGGCACTGAATGGAAGGTGAAGGGTTGGGTTATGTGGTAGCTCTGGGACTTGAGTGGTAGCTCTGGGACTTGAGTGGTAGGGGGACAATGGTGATTCTAAGGACTCTGAAGGTGACTGACCTCTTTTTCCCTCAGAAGGCTTGTAGACAAGAGAATAACAGGCCTGGGCCAAGCAGTGTTCCGTGCAGGGCACGCGGGGAGCAAAGGGGCTCCGTGACAGCATGGGAGAAGGTCTGGTCACTTGCAACGCTAGGACTGCCGATGCTTAAAAACAGGCCCAGATTTGATCTTTTTTAAAAATTATTTTTAAAAGATTTTATTTATTTTTAGAGAGAGGAGAAAGGAGAGGGAAGAGAGGGAGATAAATGTCGATGTGTGAGAGAAACATCAATCAGTTGCCTCTCACACGCCCCTAACTGGGGACCAGCCTGCAACCCAGGCGTGTGCCCTGACCAGGAATCAAACTGTTGACCCCTCATCCTGTGGGATGACATCCAACCAACTGAGCCACACCGGTCAGGACACCCACATTTAATCATAAGCGTGGAAGAGCTGTGTATCTTGTGCGGGTTTGTACTGTGTCAACTGAGTTAAACTGGAATTGTGTTTTCCAGAACTCTCTTCTGGGTTCTATGTTAGCACTGGCCACAAGAGACGTTTGGAGTGAGCTTTAGAAGTCAGAAGTGAAGCAGCAGCCACGACTGTTTCTCATGTGAAGGCTGATACTAGGCGTCGTGGCCGCTCCCACACACTCGTTGCTGATCTGCTGTGCCGTGTTGTTGGCACGGCGCTTTAGCCAGGCCTGCGGCTCCTCTGGCTCCTGTTGGATCACTTCCGTCCGCTTCTTAGCGTCCTGGCCGGAGTGTGCAGCTTTCCTGCGGGTCCCCCACGTCGTTGAAGTCGGTGGCATGAAGGTAGTGAGAGACAGACGTGGGTTCTCATTTGTCCTCATGGGTTCTGGCTGGTCTTTGGAACTCCAGTTTATCTTTGCTGCTTCCCACTCCACGTTGACCCCTCTAACTGCTTGCTCTGCTGTCTTCAGGCCCAGGCCCAGGTGCAGAAGCAACAGTCTACTCAGACAGTTCAGCTGACTCCCGCCGCTGTGGGGGGTCAGACCTTATTCTGTACCGCTCATGGTGGTTCTGCCTTTCTTATGAAAGATCCTTGATGCGGGGTAAGGGCCAAAGTCGGGGCCCTCATGTGGAAAGAGTAGGACCCTGAGATGTCAGATGGGCACATCTGGGTGGTTGAGCCTGAGAATCTGGAACTCCTGAATTTTCCTGAGTCCTTGGGACAGGCAGAATCAATGCCTTGTTAGGAGAAAACAGCCTTCCCTTGTCTGCAGACCATGCAGAGATCACGTTGCGGTGCGTGTCTCTTGACCTCCTTCGGTCCACCCCACCGCCATACCCCTTTTCCTTTCAGAACAATAGCTAGACACAGTCTCAGCGTGTGGGAGGAAATGCTCAGGCAGATAATTCCAGAATCTGGTCAAATATGTACTGATAGGAGTAGGAGGAACTTGCGGGAGAGTGGATTTGAAGGTATGGGACCAGGAGTGGCAGATAAGAAGGCTGGTAGGGGAGCATTTCCTAACATGGGAGCGCTCTTCGCATCTCAGGCGTTAACGTCCTAGTAACCTATTCCTAAAGTACTGCCGAGATGGTTTCTCAAAGCTCGGACATGGATGCGACTTACAGTAGATTAGGTAGACGTGTAAGAATTGCTTTGAAAGATTGTCAAGGTAAGACATTTCAGAGAAGAGAGAGTGTAGGAATGGATTTATTATATGAGACTGGAGAACACTGTTTGACCATGTTGCTTAGGAGGGTTCAGAGAACACACTTCGTTCCCTAGGGTAGCACTGAACACATTGGTGAAGGGAAACAGGATGAGTTGATAGGTGGTACTTCCGTGGAGCTGGGTTCCCTGGGATTCATAGAAATGGTAGGGTTCTGGCGTAACAGAAGCCAAGGTGGTGGTAGTTACCAGCAGGAGCACGGTGGGTAGTATTGCCATCATGGACCAGAGGGCGCTCTGGTCCATGGACCAGCGTGCCCTGACCCACATGGACCCAGAGCACCATCATGGACCAGAGGGCGCTCAGCGTGCCCTGACCCACAGAGCTCTGTAGCAGTGCTGGGCCCAGAAAGAGGGACACCCAGCCAGGATGTTTCTTGGCTTGTATGGTTGAGACCATCTCTGAGGGATCTGAGTCTTCACTTACCTTGCTCTTGTTGGACTGTGGTTGCTCTGGATGCCTCTTCAGCATTATTCACCAGGCGTGGAAGCGACAAGAAGCCTAGCAAATCCCTGGAGCGTAGATGAGCTCCTTCCTGTCACCATTATGGATGTCTGTGCTAGCTCCTCCTCCTTGAAGACTGATGGCCAATTTATTTCTTCTCTAGCTTTGTTGAGATATCATTGACATATACCTTTGTGTAAGTTTAAGGTATACAAAGTAATGATTTGATACACATACATCCAATGACAAAGGCAGAAGGAGTTTGAGCTTTATTCCGTCAGTTGCCTCTTAAGTACCACCTTAAATTCTCTTCAAAGGTCCGTGCAGGCTTTGGCTCACTTTGCCCCGACAGTGTCTTGTCTCAAGTATGTTCGGTGTGCATCATTTCCTTTCTGCTCCAGGGCTTCTCCAGGGCCCACTCAGCAGGAAATACAGGTAAGAGGGCGCAGAGGCAACTTCAGCCTAGGTGCCGGAAGTTCATGCTCAACCTAGGGGCCAGGAGCCACGGGAGAAATGCTCCTTTCTTTATCTTTGCACAGGTAATCCTAAGAGTTTTCTAATCATTCCTTAGGGATTCTTGGCAAGATTGAGCTCCAGTTGCCCACAGCAGTGAGCATCTGAATAAGGTACCCTTTACCGGCTCATGCTCCTTTCCAATTTCATCCTCCTTGGTCCTTTACTCCTCCTGTCAATGTACAAATCATTTTTGATGCTCTGCTTTTGGGATGAGTCCAGGCTCAGGTAAGTACTGTTAGAGTGTGTGTGTGTGTGAGAGAGAGAGAGAGAGAGAGACAGACAGACAGACTATCTGTCCATGTGTCTACCAAACTACCCGTCCATCTGTGCGTGCACGCATCTATCCATTGATGCACAATCCATTCCACCCATCCATCCGTCTACCCAGTCAGTCACAGATTACAGGTAAGGGGCATAGCGTGGTAAAAATAATTTCTCTGCACAGCTTTGGTAGGTGGTAGAGCTTGAGCTCTAAACTGAGTTCATCTGAAGCCCAGGCGTTCTGCTCTTCCTTGATTATACCACCTTCCCACCTGTGAGGATGAACTCACTAGGCCTTAGCTAGCTTGTCCTTCAAAGTTCTCAGTGATTTGGCCCTATCTGCCTGTCCATGGGAGTTGTTGCTAGTTCACCTAGCTAAAGTCAACTTTAGATAGTTCGCCTGTCTAAAATTGTCCGTTGCATGTACTCATCCCTTTGCCAATAAGATTTAAAAGTCCTTGAGTGATATTTACTCTTCTCCTTGTTATTCTGTAACTTAAATTCTATGATATAAAGTCAATACATCCTATGTTACATGATATGGGGAAAGAAAAGGAAGAGAACAAATATACTCATCACATACACATACGCACACAAACTTACTTATAACAAAATAAAATAAGGAAGGAATACTCATGACAACTGCAGTCTTCAGTTCTGAAACTGGTCACGTGATTCCCTTGCCACCGTCCTGTAGGGATGTCCGAGAAAGGAGCAGCGGGCTCATGACTGGCTGCTTTTGGGTGGTGCTTTCCTGGTGTGTGGAACCATCTGTAAACCAGGCCTGAGTCCTGTCTTTTCTGCCCTTTGATCTGAGAGAATCCCCCATGAGGCTGTAGGTGCAAGCTGGGAGCGTGCAGGCAGTGAAAGCGGGAGTGGGGACCGATGGCATTTGGGCCCCTTGTTCACCTGCCTGACTCATGCCCTCAGGGTCCACTCTGCCCCACTTCCGTTTGGTGATGGCGGACAGTCTGCATTGCAGTCCACCAATTTAAATACTAGTCCTGTGCAAAAACACCCTCATAGAAGCACCCAGAATAGTGTTTGGCCAGATATCTGGGCGTCCTGTGATCCAGCCAAGTTGACACATAAAATTAAACATCACAAAGAACATCAGTTGAGAAATCAGAATAGGATTAAAGTATTTTACCAGTGTTAAATTTTTGGAATTTGCTGATATGCTGAGGGTACTTAAGAGAATTTTTAGGACATACACACTGAAATATTAAGGGGTAAAGATGCATGAGGTGTGCAAATTACACTGAAGTAGATCAGGAAAAATAAGTAATGTGTGTGAGTGTGTATGTGTGTATGTAGGAGTATATGAATAAGAAAAAACAAATGTGGCAGAATGTTAAAAATTGGTTTTGCATTTGGGAGTTGTCTGTTATTTTTGCAACTTTGGATTTTGAAATCATTGTAAAATAAAATAAACAAGAGTAAATAGCCAGGGAGCACTATGATTGTGTTTAGGAACACGAAAGATCTGTAACTTTTTCTATGGCAACATAATTGTGCTGGTACCCTTGTCATAGAATTGGAAGCATTAATTGCTTAACTTGGTGTCAGGCAAATGGGTTACACAATTCCTGTTTGAAACGAGCAGGGGAGCAGCACTTGGCTGTCGTGCTGCAGTGCCTGCAATTCCCTCTGGAGCATCCCTTGACCTTTTTCTTCCGACTCCCAGACTCGGTGTCAGAGCATGGTGGTGGTGGAGGGAGCACAGCTAAAACCGAAATGGGAGAGAAAGGGTGGGGCAAGACAGGATGAATTTCATTTCTTTGGTCCCCAGTGTCTATGGAATGAAATGAGATAGTTCACTATGAGTTAAAATTCCCGGTAACATTTTTTTAAAAAAGTAGAATTATTCTTAAAAACAAGTTGGCAGTAGTCTTATGAAAATTTATAGTTGTAAGCACAAATTATTGAAACTGATATTTGATTCAAGGCTGCTACATTTCGGTGCTAATAGAAACGCAGTTGTCACTATTAGCAGCATGTAGTCTGGAAAATACAAGAAAGAAAGGGTGTTGATGAAGTACTTTCTCACAATAGAATTAAGTGCAGAGGTGACAGTCTAATTGCAGTGGGAAAATGAGGCTATGACTTAGGAGGAGCGCAATGCTGTGTTTTCCTACATCAGATTGAAATCTGATCCTTGGGAATGTTCTTTGGACTATTAGAAACTATTTTATTGCTTGCATGGAAGATATAATTTAAAATATATCAACAAATACCAAAATAATATTGCCTTGTAATGGTTTATGTTTTTATCACTTCTGTTACCTAATTTTTGCTTGCCAAAATGCTGGAGCGCGACTTCTATTGTAAATGAAGTGCATCTTCACTGAAGAGTAAGGACAGCTGTGCCGAGTGTGGACAGTGCGGTCCTGTTCTTTGTCCAGGTTTAGGTTCACACACGATTGTCTTTCAACTGTCATACAATGGTTTACAAACCAACACTGAGAGAACTTGCTTTTGAAAATGTCTTCTAAAAACTTGTATGCAGTCCTTTTAATGTGCTACATTGTTCCTTAAAGTATTTTTTTCTTCACATGTTTGTGTATATTAGCTTCAGTCATATGGCATGGCTTGGAAATGAAGTATTCTAGTTGACTGTTCTTTTAAAGCTCTGTTTTATAATAATTGTGAATTTTCCTATAATTAGGCTACAGTAAAATTCTTTACTGTCCTTTGGCCATCTTTATTTGGAAATCCCACAGACATTTCACATACTTATTTTTAATTCACAAAGTTTATGTTCACCAAATCTATACATGCACACATACAGCTACACATTAGTAATATGCTATTAAACCATATGTTATTATAGTAAGGATGGAAGAACTTGTAACATTTCAGAATAATACATACATACATAAATAAATAAATAAATAATCTGTTTTATAAAATTGAAGAGCAATTTACTTAGATAATGTCATGTAGGATGTATGAGAAATGTGTGCATTTTGAAAAAAAGAAAAATCAGTGGTAGAAGTTTTATATTGCTATTTAGAAGTATGTGACTTTTCTGAAAAGTATTAACTTTGATAAGTGAGTAGATTTGTATGCAAAGCAATAACCAAATAAATGTTAAAATCCTGTTGAATCTGAGCATTTCTTTATAATATTCATATTTTAAAAGTGTTTTCATGATTCTTTCTAATCATAGTTATTTTCTATAGAGGTGTAATTTACAGTAAAATTCATTCTTGTTGGCATACAGTTGTGAGTTTTGGAAAATGAGTACAGTTCATGTGAAACTTTCTGAAAATTGATCTAGTCTTTTACTCCGAATACTTTCTGATATCATGGTCACTTAAGGAGTATCATTTTAAACTTTAAAGACTGAGAGATAGCTATTTAGATTTAATAATTTTAGTAATTTCCAGTGTTTTCACTTTGCTCTTAGTGTTGTTAGTGAGCAACAAACGTATCGGGACCCTCCCCGTTCCGCCCCCCGATTGTGGTGCCGGAGCCTTGCCTTTGTTGTTTCTGGCCTCCAGCATCGCATCGACCTCTGCATTGGCTTTGCTGTCTCCCATGCGAATTCCTTTCTACAGTGATTCATTTCCACACTGCTGCTTGTGGTCTTTTTCAGGTACAGAATCAGTTATCTTAATCCTCTGCCTAAAATCTTGCACTGGCTCTCCATTTCCTTTAGAATAAAATAGATACTTTTTCCAGTGTCACACACAGTCTTCCAGGACTTGGTCCCTGCTTGTTGTTCTGAAATGATGCAAGTTCTTCTGTCTTGCTGTGCCTTCTTTCCCCTCCCTTCGCCTGCGTTGCCTGCCTGCACCCATTGCAGATTCCTAGATAAGCTGGGAGCCATCCTGGTCTTGGTGCTTTTCTGTCTGTTTCCTTCTGACGTGCAGGGCCTCTTTCTGCCCATGGTCCATCGTACCTAACTCCCCCAAACCTACAGGTGTGGCAGGGTGCTCCTGGTCTCCGTCCCTCATAGCTGTCCGAGAGTGCTTGTACCCTGGGGCCTCTCGCTTGCCTGCGGGTGCCTCCTCTGGAGCACGCAGCACCAGCGCGTCTGCTTCAGTCTTGCCAGTGCTTTGCACAGAATCAGATACATGTCAACATTCAGACTGCTCGTTCAATAAGTAGACTGTGCGGTGATATATTGAGTATGATAATTACATAAAACCTATGAAATAGGTAAGGAGAAGACAAATGTGTCATCGGAGCAGTGGGCCCCAGAGTCCCTAGAATGGCGGGAGCTTCCCTGGGGGCATTGCCTTCACAGCAGGTTCTGGAGGGATGTGAGTGTGGATGGTAGCAGCATCGGGTGAGAGGTCAGACGAGGAGGAGGCGGCTTGACCGGAAATGAGGGGGAAGATTTGTTGGTTTTGTTGCTAAGAGGGAAGGGGAGGGAGAAAAGGAGACAAGCCAGAAAAATGATGCCAGGCCAGGAGCTAGGTGAGATAGTGGCCTGGCCCCAAAGGGCGGGCGCTGGAGGGAGATTAAGAATGACCTATTTTGAGTAGGGGGTGGGAGGGCTTTAGCTCTGTGGGCCTTAAGGACCTGGCAAGCCTCAGCTACTAACTAGGATACATGCCCAAGAAGACTGGAAATGAATGCTCAAAATGAGGGTAGCTGGTGTTAGCATGGTGGGGTTACAATCGTCTCCACCCCTGCGACTTTTCCGTTATAGGTCATTCTTAATCAAAGTTCTGAAAAGCGAAACATGTCTCCAGTATCCTGATGTGATCTTTCTCACACCAGTACTTGGAAATCAGAAGTTAATGTTGATTTCTTAAATACTGAAGATGCCAGGAAGGGAAGGTGAAACTAAGTACTGCGGAAGAGGGAATTTGGGTCAATACTGAAACTCCTTTCTTTACCCAAAACAGGAACTTTCTGATTCACTTGCTAGGCTTTGTCGTTCCCACCCCTTTTTAAATTGACGAGCTACTGTCTCAAAGAGGAAAAAAAAGGACTCGAAAATTGGATAAGGTTTTGTGTAGATAACATTTAAGTTTCAGATGTTGATGGTGTTCTGTAGGTCCTAGATTTATAATAAATTATGGCTTAATTATTTGAATCTCAGCTGCAGCAGCTTTACGTTCCTCCTCTTCCATTGCATTCACGGCTGAATCTCACGCTACTTTTCATAATCGTTCTCCTTCCCAAATGAGAAGAAGCCAGAAAAGCACTGTCGGGATACCAGTATACTCCGGCAGCGTCCTGTGTACATAGTGCTGCTAATGTTCCTTGGTAGTAGCGAGTAGGATTTAATGCCGGATCCTTAAACCTCGGTTTTCTTTTTGTGCTCTGATTTCATGCATATAGCTGTAGTTACAATCACAAAAGACATGTATAAACCCAAGCCACACTTTGCCAACAAACAGTGGGAATACAGAGAAGTGCAGGAAACATTTGTGTTTGCTTAATTCGTGCGTTTTCCTTCTGGGTGAGAGTATCAAGTTAAAATTGAGTTGCTTGGTGAGCGCGGGATTAGAAAAAAGGAAGTTAGTGTGTATTCTAACAGATAAGATGTACGGTCTCAGGAGCACTGTACACCTCCTCATAGGCTGTTCCTTCCTAGGGGACCTGGTATTTGAAGCTGCTGATTAGGTTGTCCCCTGGAAAGTGCTAGAAACACATTGCCCAATTTGGCATTTTGGCTTTTAGTTTTCATTCTGTTCGGTCTGTCTTTTTTATCCGTTCTTTCAATATTTTAGTTCTTTTGATTAAGAGAGTTTAAATCCTTCTACGCTGCTTACAATGATCTTTATTTTGGAGACTGTCGTGGACCTCATTTCATATTCTGTTGTATATTTTAGCCAAGCTGATCTCTGCGGCATTTTCCCCTCATTTCGATGCACTGCCTCTTTGGTATTCCCTTCAGAGACCATTTGTGTCCACTGGAAAGGCAATAATCTTTGTTTCCATCCTTCCACCTTAATGTATCTTTATTCTTCCCTCAGCCCTTTAATCCTTCTCTCTGACCTTTTCTGCCCTGGATCCCATTATTTATCACTTTGTGAAGGATCTGCTCCCTGAGAAACCATCCCTCCCATCTCCCCTTTTTCCAGCCTTTCCTGTTTTTCCTTTTCTCATTGGTCTTTTCTCTCGTCTGCCTTCTAAAGCAGAAAACATTCCGTATGATTTCTCTCCCATTTTCCCTCTTTTGTGTTTCCATTCCTTGAACAGAATTGTCTGTATTCATTGCTTTTAAGTTCGTTGTTTTGTTTTTCCACCCCCATTCTTATACCCTGGCCTCTGCCTAGACTTGAGGATACAACTACAACTTAGGAGCAGCCTAATGGAGGAGCTTCATAGGGCAAAGGTACTGGTTGGAGAACGGAGGGTGGGATGGAGAACGGGGACTTCCACGCCCCTTCAGGGGTACCACCGCCTGTGCGTGCACCGACCTGGAGCTCTCCGAACCATTGTTTAGGGGTTCTGTGGAGGGCTTATCATGTAAGCATAATTGCTCAAATCATCAGCCATTGTTGATTGACTTAATCTCTACTCCCCCCACTTCCCCTCCCTGCAGGGGGAAGGGGAGAGGATGGGGCTGAAAGTCCTAGGTTTTTTTTCTGGTGACCAGTGCCACTCCTTTGCTCGCCCACCAGCCCCAAACCCTGAAGCTCTCTGGGGGCTGGACTCCCAGCCTCCAGTCATCTCATTAGCATACAGAAGGCACAGTTACGCATCCTGGAGATTCCTAAGCTTTTAGGAGCTGTATGCGAGGACTGGGGACACAGACCAAATATTGTATATGTCTCATTGAACCACAGTTTGACCTCATCGATAATCATTATTTTATCAGGCATTCTGTCCTGTCTTGGATTGTGTATACTGTTCACCTTCTAACCAGTTCTCTGGCTCTTTTTCTTCTTGATCCCAACTCCTGATCATTAGTAACACTTACCGTTTTGGGGGGTGGTCTCCTTGAGGGCTTTCCACTGCATGTTTAAGCCATTGCCCCTCTCTTAATAACCTTGTGCATTTTAGGAGAGGAAAAATATCTTTTTTCTCTACTTTTCTAAGTTCTCAATTGGGACTCCTGTAACAAAAGACATTAACAAGGAAAGTATACCAATTTACTTAATACAAGTTTTGTGGGACACTGGAGCCTTCAGAAGGAAATGGCCTGAAGAAACCGTTAAACCTGAGCATTTTCATACTCGCTTTGCTGAAGAGTGGAAAACTGTGGAAAAGGGGTGTGGTAGGGCAAAGGGCATGAGGTAAGCGTAGTAAACCGGGACCACTGTTTGTTCAGACTCCTCTCCGTGTCCCTTGTCATCAGAGATAAGGGTGCTCTTTTCCTCTGGGTGGAGGGAGGGCACCTCTCACAGGAACGGTTTGTGGCCTGCTCCAGGGGAAGGTCAGAGCCCTTCCTGCACACGCTGCTTCTCAGATTCCTCCAGCTTAAAACCCTCAGCATGCCAAGGTGCTGAATTTTGGGGTTAGCAGGCTCCAAGCCCCATCAGCATTCTGTCTCTTCTCTGCGGAACTTCAGTTCCTGGTGTAGGTCGGCTTGCATGGCAGCCCTTTCAGGGTGTCCTGCTATCACTTCAAAATCCATGTCGAAACCCCACAACTTCCCCTTTCAGGCTCCCCTTTCAACTTCCCCTTTCAACAAAAGTCTGTGAGTTGTTTGTGCTCACCCCAGACCCTCTGAGCGCAGGTCTAGTTCACCGCAGCCACCCCACCATCTTCTAGCGTTAGTCTTCTGGCTGCTGTCCACAGGGCCCATCCCTGCCAGAGTCATTTTTCTAAAACCTTACTTTGCTCTTGTCCAGAACCGGTATTTGCTTAGGGTTTCGATTACAGCTAATTACCCTGGCATTCCAGGTTTTGAATCAGCAAGTTTCATGTCTTATTTGATGTTATATTTTTACTGTTTTCCCCGCATAAACCAGTAATAGCTAATTAGAACAGTCCTCTTATTATTCTTCACTAGGAAAATACTTATTCCTACTTATGCTTTCACTCTAGCTAGTCTAGCTCAGAGTTCCCTAACTGTTGTCTCATCTTTGCCATTTTAAATCCTGTACTTCTTAGCTAAAGACTGAATACCTATTCAGGTGTGAAATGAGTGAATGAGGGCCTGTATACTCAATGAGTGTTTCTAACTAGTTCTGTATGTTAATGATACTCCCTTCAATGTCCACAGACTCCATAATCCTTTCTATTAAATTGCATTTCTCACAGCTTATTGCAAATTTAATAAGTGATTAATTTATTGAATAAAATCTGGTATGTGAGTGCCTTAGTCATATACTAAAAAAAACTTACTGAATTGGCCTCAAAAGCATTATTTTCTTTATTTCTACTTTAATTATAAAAGTACTTTTAAATTAAGCCTTTTCTTAGTTTTAACACAGGTTAGATCTAACCTGTGTTACATGATTAGATCCACTGAATCTAATCATGTATTTTTACTGATTGTTTTCCTCTATGGGAAGTTCCCAGTTAAATCTCTCACAACTTAAAGAAATGATCATAGATAATATGCATTATGAATTAATTACGTATGGTAATAGAGTTGCCTACAAAGTTGAATGAGAAGGCATTTTTCAATCATAGGTTTATGGCTAAGATTCTGGAAGAATATGCAAAGGATTAACAATAACTGTCTTTGAGTGGTAGATTTTCTAGGTCTACCTTAGGCCTATTTATATTGTCTATTTTTTAAAAACTGTCAATCTGGACTAGTTATTAACTATTATTCTTATTAAGAATAATAACAGTAATAATACAAACAACAAAGCTGTCTAAATTTGGGAGAAAGGCAGTTATCCTATTAGTCTAAATTTATTATTTAAAAAAATTGCAGCAGTCATATTTTCCCACATTGCAGATAACCATACTGATGTTATACAAGGAGCCGAAGGAATCTAGTTACAGTGTAAGGAACCAAATATTTTCTATTCATCGATAGTACAAGATTTTTTCTTTACTGTTAATAATTCATACTCTTATAGGGAATCATTTAAATATTGAAATTTGTTTTGGGGGAGGGTTTAAGATTTTGTTTATTTATTTTTAGAGAGAAGGGAAGGAGAAAGAGAGGGAAAGAAACATCAATGTGGGAGAGAAATATTGACTGGTTGCCTCTTGCATGCCCCCAACATGGCCCACAATACAGGTATGTGCCCTGACTGGGAATCGAACTGGTTACTCTTTGGTTCGCAAGCCAGTGCTCAATCCACTGAGCCACACCAGCCAGGGCTGAAATTTGTTTTTGACAAACTTAAAAAAAAAATCCATTGACTTCTTGTACAGTGATTTCTTAACCAAAAAGTATGCATTTATAAGATAACACAATTCAAGAAGTGAAGGGTTTTGATTTTCAATGCGGATAGTTCCTAATATTTTAATAAGAAAAAGATTGGTTACAATTGCCTGTGAAAGCATTAATACAGTTCATGCCTATCTTTTCTAAATGAATAACGTTAGTAATGCATTAATATAAAACAAAATTACAAAAGCTTTTCATGAGAAGAGACAGTATAAGCTGACTAACAATAAGAGATAGGCCTCAAGTAGACCTTGAAAAGTTTAGAAATACTTGTTTTAGTCCAAGTATTTAAAACTCATACGATGTGGGCTTCAAAATAGATATCAGATATGAACAACTGATAAGGTCATACTGTTCTGCACTAATTAAATAGCCCTAGCCTCAGTTCTGTAAGTTTGTTGATACTCTTTGTTGTTTTATATACTCGTGAAGAGTTTTCATTAGGCATTGTTCCTGCGGGAAGGGGTTAGTCCTTTTCGTGAAGACACAGGGGCTGAGGGTGCAGTTTGGGCGCCATCAAGGTGTTATGGTCAGAAATCCAGAAAAGCCCAAACTGCCCAGCTGATCTACTCTTACCCCTCAGGAGTCACGAGGAAACTTCACAGACAGTGGCCAGTGGGACTCAGTGTCTCGCTGACAAAAGCCGTGACAGCTTCCAGCATGCGGGTGCTCTCGGAGAACTTCTCTGACACGGAAGCGGCCCTGCAGTTTCCGCCCGAGCTCTAAGTGAGGGCTTCTGCCTCCCTCCCAGCCCCAGCTGATTATAGTCTTGGGGCCAGCATGTTGAGGTGTGTGAGTTAGAAGGTTAGAGAGGAGAGCAAACTAGTGGGTGAACACCAGGTTCCCACACAGCCTCCGAATCTGCTTAGTTAACTACTGTGTACAGTGAAGCAGGGCAAGAGAATAGCCACGTGGCCGTCGGGGGTCCGCCCAGGACAGAGCTAGAGGCCAAAAAACAGACCTGGCGTGGATCCACCTACTACTGACTATGCCCAGTCAGAATTTGGACTCTGAATACTGAGGTTTCTCTTACCTTTGGGGGGCACTAGACAGGGAGAGGGACAGAGGCGTACCTGGCCCAAGGAAAGGAGCTCTGACAACTGCAGGAAAGTACCTTTCCTCTTAGGTGAGAAGGAGGGCAGTGGGCAGTTCTCTCTCAACATAGCGCAGCACAGGCCTATTTTCTGGTGCAGCCTGGCCCCAGGCATGCAGGTGGTCCCGTACCATACGGTCGGAATATTATTTGGGACTTTACTAAGGCATACGATGACTCAGACGTAAAGAAGGCTTCTGTATTTGGCTAATGCTTGTTTCACCTCTGGTGTGAAATAAAATACGTAAGTATTTTAAGTCTTGTTCTAATAGATATTAGTATTGTTGCTGGGAAGTTTGAGCTTTTGATCTTAGGTTAACAGTTTAATTAAGAGAAATATAACTTATTTTTAGACCTTCTTACTTAAAAGTTTCTAATTACAACGAGGAATAATAGCGTAGAAATGAGAACCATTTGGACACCTAGACTCACATGCTTGAATATGCATTTGACATTGCTTAGGATTCGATATAGTATCATATTAAACATTTCCTTTTATGTGTTTTGTCTTTAACACAATGAAAAATCTTTACAATTAATAAATATTCCCTCCATGCCTAAATATGGTAGAACTGCCTACTCTGTGTAATACGAAATGCTGCAATACAATGGTAGACACGTTCGTCCAAACCCGCAGAATGCCCCACACCAAGAGTGAACCCCACTGTGAACTGCGGACTCCGGGTGATGACGGCGTGCCAGTGTAGGTTCATCCGTTGTAACAGGTGTGCCACCACAGTGGGGGTGTTGATAATGAGGGGGCTGTTCAGGAATGGGGGCAGAAGGTAGGTGGGACATGGACATCCCTTTTGCTCATTTTCGTTGTGACCTAAAAGTGCTCCAAAATATAGTCTGCAATCAGTTAGATACTTCGTACCTGCTAGAATGGCTACTATTAAAAAGTGTAATACCACCATATCTTTAAGAGAATGTGGAGCAAATGGACCTCTTGTATATTATTGGTGGGAATGCAAAATAGTGCGGCCGCTTTGATAAAGTAGTATACTAGTATCTTATAAAGGTAGATATGGCTGTACCGTATATGCAGCAATCTCATTCCTAGGTATTTACCCAAGAGAAGTGAAAACATGTCCACAAAAATACTTTATTGTAACCAAGAACTGCACACAGTATGAATCTGACCAGTGTAGTCCATCAACTAGTGAATGGAAAAGCAAGTTGTAGCATATCAGTGCTATGGAACACGACTCTGTAATAAAAAGAAATGAAGTAGTAACACATACAAAAACGTGGATGAAACTCAGGAACATACATGAAATTCGAGGTGAGTTAAAACTTTGATGACTGGAATTAGAGCAGTGGTTGCCCGCGCCAGTGGTCTGGGAAGTGATTGGCTTCAGAAAGATATCCTGAATTTTCAGGACGATGGCACTGTTTTATATCATGGTTGTCATGGAGACTTCACAACTGTACGTAATCACCCAAAATTATCACACTGTTCATTTGAGTGAATTTTGTTGTGTGTAAATGATACCTCAGTAAAACTTAAAAATGACATTGGTGGATTTCTGGTACTCAAATATCTTTAGTTAATTTTCACTTTGAGCAAAATATTGACCCATGAACTATTTTTTCCTCATCACTTCAAAAGCAAAATAATAAAAAATAAAATAAAACTAGGGTTAATGGTGAATAATATTGTTTTTGTTTCAATGCCAGTGAAATTATGATGATTTTTTAAAATAAAAAAGTTATTGTTTTCTGTACCTTCAGAGCAGAAATGCATGAACTGGAGGAATGGTCTGATGATCCCAGCTGGTAGCTCTGAGGACCATTGTTGGGGTCTCAGTCTCTGTCCTGCCCTATTGCAGTTCCAATGGCTAGGGCCCCCAGGGAGAGTAAGACAGAGGACAGAATGAAGTAAAGGAGTACATCATGACAAGCTTAATCTGTAGTACCTTACCCCAAACTGAAACCTTGTGTTTGTTGAGCTGAGCTGAACCACGTGGCCCTGCTTAAGATTCATTGGTCACTTCGCCCTAAACAGATTCTCTTTTTGCTTGTTCACTGCAGTCTCACCATTCTTAAGTAGAGAAGGCCAGGAACAATAAAGTCTAGAAATAAACTGAGGTAAAAAAGAGCATGTTTTTATAAGCCTAGGGTTGCTTTTTGCAAGCCCAGCATCGGGTTTTCTTAGGTCCTGGGGTTTGGGGTATCAGGAAGGGAAGACCCTGTCCCAAGCGCTGCCTTACCTCACCAGCCAGCTGGGAACAGTCTTGACAGAAAGGCAGCGGAGAGTAAATAAACTCTCAGCAGCTAAGCCAAAGCCAGGAGAGTCCAAAGAGAACATGCCTTGAAGAAAACAGCGCTCACATCTCATCCCCTGGAGACCTCCACCACCACCACCTCCTTCCCCCAAGCACAGAAGGCACCAGTCCCTGCGTCTTGAACCTTGTCCTTCATTTTCCTGGAGGCTAGGAGTTTGAGGAAGCCTTGAGTTACCCTTGCAGGCAAAGAGTTACTTTATGTCAGAAACAGAATATTCGAGGTGTAGTAGATGATGAATAAAACAGCCCTTCACAGATCGTCTGAAAGATCTTTGTGAATGACCAGAGTTCCCTGGGTGGCATACTGTGTGGAAAAAAGTGGAATTAATCTGATCTCTCTTAATTTCCTTTGAAAGCAGGTCTGTGGCTAGTGAAGAAAGGCTGAACTGGTTGTGTATCAAGAGAAAGTTCCTTATCTTCCCAGGCCAGCTGCAAATACAGACATGGGGGATATTAATACAGGGTATGGACAGTAAATAAAAGATGACTCCTAACTGTGAGACTCAGCAGTAACAATTTTTAACATTTTCAACATAGGGCTCTTTAATAATGTCTTCAACTTTTAAAATTTTGCATAATAAAATAACAGAATTCAGTTAGGAGAGAGCCAAATCATTCTTTCAAAAGTGGTGGTTTCTGTGAGCTTGGATTTTAGCTTAATCTACTTGGCATGCTACAGGAGGACATGTGCGTGTACTTGCAGATACTGTTGTACCTATGTTTTCGGTGTTCATTTGAGGTCTGTGTTGGTGTCAGTGGAATTGAAGCCGGGGCCGTGCACACTGATGGGTTCCCCCTGTAAAGTTACGCATCAGTAGTCAAACTCTTTGACACGGAAGGTGAGATGGTGGCTCCCAGGGGTTGGGGTGTTCAGCGGACATAGAGTTTGGTTTGCAAGGTGAACATGTTGTGCAGCTCTATTGCTTAGTGACGCGTACCTAACACCACTGTATTGTACACTTAAAAATGGTTGAGATGGTGAATTTTATGTTGTGGTGAAAACCACAGTTTAAAAAAATGTTTGCAGTTAGTGAAATTTGGAAAGACACTGCAATTATTTATCTCCCTGAAACTTTTAATTCTAAAAGTTCTTAGATGGGCCTAATTGTCTTGAAAGTCTAGTCCCAAAGCGTTAATTTATTTATAGACATTTATAACAACACTTACTAGCACACAGCAAGCACGGTCTAAATTTAACTTATTTAATCTGTACCACAACTCTATGAGGTGGGTATTGTTTTATTTTCTGCCATTTGACTATAGACATTTTCAAGTATACAGACAATTTGAAAGAATTGTGTTTTGAACACTCACACTATCTGGATTCTCTGACATTTTCTTGTTGTGCTTTATCACATATCTGTCCTTATCTGTATTCAGACATCATCCATCTTACTTTTTTATGAATTTCAAAGTAAATTGCAGACGTTAATACTCTTTGAGGGTAGGTATTTTCATTATTCCCATCTGATACTAGAGGGACCAGAGACACAAAAGGTTGAGTAATTTGTTCAGGGTCACGCAGCTTTTAAGTGGCGGAAGTAGGAGTTGGACCAAGCCTGCCTTCACTACATCTACAGACAGCTGGCTCACATGATCCTAATAGGCATCACCATAAAAATAGTTTTGTGGTTCAATAAATTTGACAACCATAACTAACATGGTGACTGAGATACTAAGGTTAGTGTCTCGGTCTTGAAGATTCACATGTGTATTTTCATGGCACAGGATCTGTGACGTTTAGCAGTAAAGAAACCTGTTTAACTTTGTTTAAGCAACAGTTTTCAAGTTTATTTAGCATGAAGGAAACTTCTCCCCAAACCTGACACGGCTTAACCACCCAAGTCAAAAACAGAAAACATCGCCTCTCTCTTAGCCCCGTGCGACCCCCTCCTATTGCCTGTCCCCTTAATGAATTGCTTTTTTTCTCTTTGTTTTTTAGCAAATTTAACAGGACATGCAGAGAAGGTGGGGATTGAAAATTTTGAGCTCCTGAAGGTCTTAGGAACTGGAGGTAAGTCTTGAGTTAATTCTTTTTGGAAAAAAAGTACTTGTTATTTCTATGAGAAAGGATTGATATTCCAAGTACAGAAATCAGCTAAAATTTAAAAATTATAAGGAATCCAGCAGGAGAGCTGTCAAAACACATGAACAAATGATTCGTAGAAATACAAAAGGCAGAGTTTGAAAGAATTAGCAAGAATTAGAAATGAAGAAAAATCGATCTCTTTTACCTTGCTTTTGGGAATGTAAATTAGTTCAGTGATTACAGAGGAGGCAATATTTTAAAAAATCACTTACATTTATAGAGAGTTTGTTACTTGCCAAGGACTCTGTTAAGTACTGATTGACTCATTCGGTTCTCCCCTCACTCAACTTTATTGATCATCATTTTGAATAATGAAAACTCAGAACCCTTCAGAAACCTAAAAATACGAGTGTGGATGAATGGAACATGGATCTCTATGCTCCGTAATCCATACAATGGGATCGAAATGATCTGTACTTACTAACATTTAGGAAAGCTCTCCATAATGTAATGTTACAAAAAAAAAAAAAAAAAGCTACAGAAGGACTGTACAATATACCATTTCCATAATATAAAAAAGTTCTGTGAATCAATATCTACATGTATATATGTATGTAGAAAAAAATCTCTGCATATACAGCAGATTGATAGCAGTGGCTGTCCTGGGTGGTGGGATTTTCGATGATCTTGATTTCTGCTTTATACTTTCCTGTGTCTTCTGAAGCTTTGCTGCTGCTCTTCTGGCTGCTTAAGAGTCAGGGCCTCGTGGGTGTCCAAGACCCCCCCCCCCGCATTTGGAAGAGCCCCATGTTTGGCTTAATGCTCTGCTCTCACTGTTCCAAAACGGAAATAATTCATGGGCAGGGCACCCCACTTTTTCATTCAACACCAGGCCCGCCATCACGTAGCTTGTCAGGAGTGCACCGAGTCTCCTCAGCTCTGCCCCTGCCGTGTGCAGCCACCTGCTGTGAGAACTTGCACTTCACTTTCCTCCCTTCCGGTGGGAGGAAGAGCAGCACTTTCCCTCTCTTTTCCCATCAGGCCTGTTCTCTCTCTCCCTGGAAGGGGAGAGAGAATCCCAGAGGACGGACCATTTTTCTTCCCCCCTAAAGTTTAGCTTCACGCACTCCGGGCCAGTGTACCTCCCTGAGCAGATGGATGGCTGCTGCCCCCCTGAGGGTTCTGCCCATTCCTTCCAAAGTGCCAAGCCTTGTAGCCAGAGAAATGTCCTTTCTGTTAGGGCTTCTCCAGTCAGCCCCGGACACTGCCCTAACCTTCCCACGGATCTGCACGTGTTTAAGTCTGCAGCTGTAATTTGTCTTCAGGTCATCTGTTAATGAGCTTTGATGCCTGGGCCTGCCACAGAAGGTCTTCATAATTTCCCTGTGTAGTTTAGCATATTGTGTAGGGCCACCCTCCACAGCCACCAGTGAGTGACCCTATGGTTTATTCCCATCACCTAAGCGTTTATTGTCAGCAGGAGTACAGCGCAGTTGTCATCTTGGGGATTTTACCGTGCATTCTCTCCTTCAGATCATTTGTAAGGATGTTATTTTTTTAATTGCTTACCCATCCTGTCACTGAGAAGTTGTGCTTTCGAAACAGCAGAATAATTCTGTTATCTCTACCTTTGTTTCTTATTTCAAAGGCTGTATCTGCTTAAAGGGGAAAGAGGCCCACAGTCTTGTGGTGACTCAGTGCCCTTAGGAATTGTGCCTGTGCCATCTTGGCAAAAGCTTTTTGAGGTCAATTTATATTAAAGTCACGGAGTCTGTCTTATCCGAATGCTTTGTATTTTACTAGCTTTATTGCAGTAGATCCACGCACTGTGTAGTTCACCCGTTTACAGTGTGCAGATCGGTGGTTTCAGTACGTTCACGGAGTTTGCGGCATCCCCTCCACCAGCTTTAGAGCATTTTCCGTACCTCGGAGAGAAAGCCTTCAGCGATGGCATCTGCAGACACACGAAAGCTGAGCGTGTTTTCCACCAGTGGGTCCTCTCTTAAAAAAATATTAGGAGAGTTTCTGAGACGCAAAAAGGGTTGGTGAGCAAAGAAAAGCTGAACAGTATTGTCTATGTAAAACCATGGTCGTAATGTTGAAATTGTGGGGTTAAGAAAGCAAACTAAAGTATTAGACAAAAGTAGCGTACGATTTTGGGTACGATAGGAGTGCGTGTTCTGCGGTCGTGTACCTCGTGCTTTATTAGGCACATGGATCTTGAATGTGTAAATTACCACACTGATTGGAAAAACGAAAAAAAGCCTGAAGGAAATTGGTCAGTAAGTCAGTCTTCCTGCTAGGAAAACACTCGATACAGTTTTAGGAATGAGTCTGCCTGACATGAAAGGCATAGGTCATTTTAATCTACAAACTCAAGGAACAGAACCAGTTGGATTATTTTCTCCAATTTATTGTATGAGGCTAGTAGTATAACCTTGATTCCAAAAATAGGCCCAGGGAGTGTCAGGAAGGAAAATTATAGGCCAGTTTCACACATGAAAGTTTTAATATCAGATTTATAAAATCAAACCGCATGTATATTTTCTTTCAACACATTTAATACTTTGTCTCATTATCTACCTCAACTTTTTGAAAGCTTTGATCGCAGATCTTAAAGATAATTCTGCAAAGGTGAGGAAAGAGTTTACCAGCAACATTTTATTTTTGTGTTTCCATTGTATGCTGCCTTGCTGTTTCATAATTGGCCTGCGTTAGCTGCGGGCACGGCCTTTCCCCTCTGTCGGCTGACAGGACACCTGCCTAACGACGGTGGCATAACCAAGAAGTGTCACTGTAGGTATTCCTGTATTTAAAATCACAGTTTTGATGACTAATGGAGTAGGTGGAAACTTTTATTATGAACATGATAAAATCTCAATTTTTATTCAGAAATTTTACCAGTAACTTTTCAATGTCACTTCCTTTTTAAGGTAATTTTCTCCCAGCACTGTGAACAATAGGAAAGTCTCATCAGGTGCCTTTATGTGTCATGTCAGGTTTTCTTTGGAAGTGAAACTGAAAACACTTCTCAAGTTTATTTTTGTATCTTTTGCACTAGGAAAAAAATGCTTTTCATCCGATATCTTGAAAACTTTGTGGAATATTGGAATAGGGAAGATTTACTTTTTGATGTGATACTTAAACGCATGTAATATTCATGGGAAAAAATCTGTCACTTAGAGTTGATTTATTTCTGCTTTCAGCTGTCTTGTTCCTTTTGGTGTATCTCTAATTGTTTGATTGGTTTCCTCAGCAAGAGACTGGGAAATAATTTCTGATTCTTCTCTATTTTGAGCTTTTTATTTTGTTTCCCACAAAACCCTATCATTTTTCCTTCATAATGGCCTCCGCCACAACCTTCTGTTTTCTGCTGTAGCTCCATAACTCCTGTTGCCTTAAACGTGCATTGTTTTTAGTGTTTTCTTACCTGGTCTGCCTTTCTGCTAGTTCTCTTTTATTTTATGCATTTTATACATGCTCTGTTATAAAATAGTGTACACCCTCATTAGAGCTCAAATTATTGCTGTCTTTTCACAACAGTGCCCTTTTTTTTCCCAGTTAATTATTCAAGTCCAAAATCTTGCCCTGTTTTTAGGCTTAGCTGTGCGTCTGTCTTTTCTCCAGCTCCCCTGATATTCCACCTACTTTCTAGCCCAGTTGATCTTCCTTGGCTTCCCCTGCAATTGTGTGCACTTCCCCCTCCTCCGATGCCCTGCCTTGCCTGCTCTCTCGTCCGCGTCCACGCTCCTCCTCCTCTCTGCCTGTCCAGATCCTGCCCGCATGGCTTCATTCTCGGAATTGTGGCACTGAAACGCCTTTGCAGGGAATGCAGCCCTGAGTGGTTCTTGGCATTCGCTGTCACGTCTGCTGCTTTTCTCCAGGGGTGTCCAGCCTGTGGCCTATGGGCTGCATGCAGCCCAGGGTGGCTATGAATGCAGCCCGACACAAAGTTGTGAAGTTACTTAAAACCTTTTTTTTTTGCTCTTCAGTTTTTGTTAGTGTTTGTGTATTTAATGTGTGACCTGAGACAACTCTTCTTCTTCCCAGTATGGCCTGGAGACACCAAAAGTTCGGACACCCCTGTTAATCATCCCTGTATGTTTTTCAACTCTGTTGCTCTACCCCTTCCTTGTACCCATATCAATATGGATGCAAAGAATAATGGGCTATCAGGTGTATTAACTCATGCTCTTGTCTCTAGCATTGTTCTTGGGATTGATACTCCCAAGACCAGGAAATATCTTTGGTTCACCTTTTAGAATTATTTTGTTTCATGATGAAATTTTGGATTATGGTTGGGAATAATGAATCTGTTTTTATTTCAACTGCCATCCTTTTGACCATTTTGCTTCCTTTGAGACATCTGTCCAAGAATAGAAGAATTCTTTACATCCCCATTGTGTGCATTATTATTAATTCTGATACTTAATGGAGTACAGCATGAAAGTCTCAGCTAAAAGAATTTAGTATTCTCTTTGAATTTTCTTTATTCATCTTACATGATCCCTACTTTGGAGCTCTTTTGTCATTGTGACAAAAAGATACAATTTGCCATGTAACTGTGAAGGGGCCGCGGAGCTGAGCTCCCCTTCCAGCTGCGGTGCACCCACAGCTGTGAAGTACTTGGGTGTGGAGGACGACTTAGGAGTCTCAGGTTGGAATCTTGACGTCATCATCGCCTGCTTGCTTTCTTTGCAGAAATCGAATGACTTTGCTAGCCCAAGTCCCTGTTGGCATACGTTAATAATACCTATCTCACAGTATTGTTATAAGATTAATGAAATAATGGACATGAATTGTCAGTTGCTGGATAGCCACCAATTGTGGTTATTTATTGTTTGGTGAACTCTACCATAAAGTTGTACTCTTAAGGTAGAAAAATAAAAATTATTTAGGACTTATTCATAAGGATAGATTATTAGTTATTTTATATAGTTGCTCACTTTGTTAGCTTATCTTGGAATAATTTCAACTAAAGTTATGTTTCTAATAATAAAAATCTAACAGATGAAAAAATATTTTACAAATGACACGTTGAAATTTGACTATCATTTCTAATATGTTGATTTGTGAATTACCTTAAAAATAACATGTCAAATGAAAATGTATTTCTTATTAGTCTTCTCTTAACTATTCAAACATTTTAGGTGCCTAACAACCTTTTTGTATTTTAGGTTAACAGTCTTAAGCTAAAATACACATAAAATGAGTAATGAAATGCTTATATTGCTTAACACACAGTAAATGAGATGTAAACTTCAGCTATCTGCGTAGCTAAAAGGGAAAGAGCCCAGTTTCTAAAAGTTAAATATAACCCATTACCAAGGTCTCAGATTAGCTTAACACATAAGTGAATGTCATTTCCTAACATATTTTATGAGCCTAAAATATGTCCGGCAGTAGGGAAATACAACTACCAAAGGATCTTCCAAGTTCCAGGCTGTCCTCTCCTAATCCATTCTCCACAGGCCAGCCAGAGTAATCTTTCCTAAGTGATCTTTGCAATAATGACCCTTCTAAAGTGCTTGTCACTTCTCTATTTAAAACCTTTCTGTCCATTCCTGTTGCTCTTGGAATTCGTTCTTTCGCACGTATTACCAAGAGGCAAGTGCTGGGGATAGAGTAGTGAGCATTTTAAATATATGTATTACTACAAACTTGCAAGTTGAATAATACAACGTGAACCTGGTATTTGTCTAACGTAGAATGATTTCCGGGCTTGTGGAACCTTGGCGTGCCTGCTGGCAGAGCACAGACATTCTGAATGCCCGGCCTCTGTACTGGCGCATGGGCAGCAGCCGTGTGCCTGCTTCAGTCCCTGGTGCCCTTGTAGGAAGGTCACTTTTTCCTTACCATGTGGATTTTTCTTTTCATCTGACCAACAGCAGATCTTACAAGCTGTCCTGTGGAAATACTTACGTGTGGAGTAGAGACTTTCTGTGGGCTGCTCACCCAGCCTGAAGTGCCATCTTCAAGTGCGGATTCAGATGGTTCTTCACCCATTGCTGCCAGGCTCTATGAAAATCATCTCTGACAGGAAGGCCTTTAAAATTTTTCTTTGTTCTTTACTGAAGACTTTTCAGAAACACATTTTATTTATTAAGATGTAATTCTAATTCCCCTGGGTAATTTTGCCACAAGAGGGTGCTGGAAATTGCACTAGGCACCTTAATGACACAGCTACTTTTTGGTGATAAGAGAAGAGGGAGAGGGAAAAATAACTTTGGTTGTCACGTAAAAGACTGTTTTAGGAGGTATGATGACTTAGTCATCATTTGTCATTTTATTCTCTTGGGTGTTTGGAAAGTATCCCTATTAAAAATAGTACTTTTAAAAGCATGTATTCATTAAATTGTCAAAATTGTCAATCAGAAAAGTTTATAATTTTGCATCTGCGTATACCCACTGTACCCTGTGCTTTCAGGGTAAGCCTACAGTGTTTATGGAAATCAGAGAGGTTAAGTGTTTGTGATGTTTTATGCCATAATCAAAAGATGATTCCATATAATGGTGGTGGCTGACATTGTCTCCCTAGAGTAAGTGCAGTTGAGTTTATTACCGAATTGCTCGCTCGGAGCAGAGCCTGGGACAGGGATTTGGGCCCACGTGATTTCTTGCAGGAATGCTTTCCGGAGAGAGGGAGGGGAGCAGCAAGGAGGGGAAGAGGCTAAGCAGCATGTGGTTTAAGCTGGGGCCTAGATTCAGCCTGAACCCTGGGAAAGTTCGGGAGCCAGAGTGAAGAGGCAAGCCTTTTGTACCCATGGTAGTTGTGGGCTGCAGGCTGCTCGGGTAGGGTGGGGCTGGGGAATGTGGAGTGTGACCTCTCCGCTGAGGTTGTGGCTTCTGCGCTACCTTAGGCCTTACTCTAGAGAAGAGGACAGCTGTGGGCTGTTAGCCTCGGATGCACGGGTGCACCGACCTGTAAAGGTGGGACTTGGCAGGGCACCTTTTGCAGATGGTCATTAACACTGGCCGGTAAGACATAACTGTTTAGCTAGGTGGACAGCTTGTTCGTTGAGGTGTAAACAGAGGATGATTTATGAATGTGCTTCTCAGCCGTCCTTATGTCCTTGTTTTCTTGTATTTTTCTTCCAGCAAGGTCCTCTGGTGATCACATCCGCGGGGAGTCATCTCCAAGTCTAGACCTCGCAGGACACGGTTTCCTTTGCAGCTTTTTCTTTTTTCCTGCTGGACCCAGCTCTTTAGTTTTCAGATTGTTTGGGACCAGGGTTAAGAAACGGGTTATTCAAATGGACATAGTCAGGAACTGGCCACAGCTACATGTGTAAACACACGCGATTTTGAGCTGGGTTAGTGGTTGTGGTGGGTGGTCTGGTGCTTTCTCTGAAACTTAAAAAATGCTCATCTAGGAGATTATTGTGCATTCAGTCTTTAATTAATCAAACTAATGCAGTGTGCACAAATGGAATATACAAACAGCTACTCCTGTGACAGTTTTTTGTTTCCAACCTTCGTACATATTTAATCCTTTTTTCGAAGCTGTCACCGTTCATGAGAAAATGGACTGATCTGCCGCACAGCTGTCTGGGACCGTGAAAGTAGTGCGGCAAATGAGTCAGATGGCTCTTGGTTAGTTTAAAAACTGAATGAATGGGTTAAGTCTGGAATGCTGACACTTTCCTATCTTCTCTGGATCTTCATTGTTATGTATCTTCTAAGAGGATATGTTTATGTCTTAAGCAAATGGCTTACCTTGGTCTCTTTTACAAAAATTACTGTCAATTATTACGTCTCTTTTGTTTACTTTTAGCATCTTTTTATTTAATCAAGCATGTTTCGAGTTCATATCTTTTCCTTATATGTTGGAAGATTAATCTGTTTTAATCAGTCTTAGAAATTTTGTTTTTATTATTTTACAAATCCTGGCAAAAAGTGGCTAACACAAATTAGGTATATTAAATGGCTCAAATTCTCCTTTTTTTGTTTTAAAATTATGTTGAGATACTTAGCTTAATAGGTTTTTTTAATATTTGCAATTTAGTTAATAATTAAAATATATGTTGTGTAAAGGAATTTAGGAATTAGTGCTCCTGTTTAATAAGTATGTAAAGTCAAGTATATTATGTTTTAAATATGTTCTGAAATTTACCCATTTTCCAAGAGGTTTAAGGGCATTTTCAAAGA
>PVKU01008716.1:0-42264 GCA_004027475.1 Anoura caudifer | reverse complement strand
CCATTCCCCCCCTTTATTCCCCTCCACTCTGCACACCTCCTCCCACCCACATTCTGCCCCTTAGTTCGTATCCACGTGTGTTACATATAAGTTCTTTGGCTTCTACATTTCCTATACTATTCTTAACCTCCCCCTGTCTATTTTCTTCCTACCATCTATGCTACTAATTCTCTGTACCTTTTCCACCTTTCTCCCCACCCACTCCGCCCACTGATCACCCTCCACATGATCTCCACCTCTGCGGCTCTGCTCCTGCCCCAGTTGCCCGCTCAGTTTTTGTTTGTTGTTTTTTTTTTTTTTTAGGTTCTGTTGTTGGTAGTTGTGAGTTTGTCGTCATTTTACTGTTCATGTTTTTTATCTTCTTTTTCATATATAAGTCCCTTTAACATTTCATATAATAAGGGCTTGGTGATGATGAACTCCCCCAACTTGACCCCATCTGGGATGTACTCCATCTACCCTTCCATTCTAAATGAAAGCCTTGCTGGATAGAGCAATCTTGGATGTAGGTCCTTTACTTTCATGTCTTTGAATACTTCTTTCCAGCCCCTTCTGACCTATAAGGTCTCTTCGGAGAAATCAGCTGACAGTCTGATGGGAACTCCCTTGTAAGTGACTGTCTCCTTTCCTCTTGCTGCTTCTAAGATTCTCTCCCTATCTTCAATCTTGGCTAATGTAATTATGATGTGGTTTGGTGTGTTCCTCCTTGGGTCCAGCTCCTTTGGGACTCTCTGAGCTTCCTGAACCCCCTGGAAGTCCATTTCCCTTGCCAGATTGGGGAAGTTCTCCTTCATTATCTGTTCAAATAAGTTTTTAATTTCTTGCTCTTCCTCATCTCCTTCTGATGCCCCTATCATTTGGATGTTGGAACATTTAAAGATGTCCTGGAGGTTCCTAAGCCTCTCCTCATTTTTTTGATTTCTTGTTTCTTCATTCTGTTCTGATTGAATGTTTCTTTCATCCTTCTGGTCCACACCATTGGTTTGAGTCCCAGTTTCCTTCCCATCACTGTTGGTTCCTTGTACATTTTTCTTTATTTCACTTTTCATAGCCTTCATTTTCCCCTCTAATTTGCAACCAAATTCAATCAATTCTGTGAGCATCCTGAATAACAGTATTTTGAACTATTCATCTGATGGGTTGGCTATCTCTCCATCACTTAGTTGTATTTTTTTCTGGAGTTTTGATCTGTTCTTTCATTTGAGCCCTTTTTTGTCTCAGTGTGCCTGTTATGTAGTAAGGTGCAGAGCCTTAAGGAGAAAATTCTTTGACCTACATAATTTTTGTAAGCAAAGGCATATAAATTCATGTAGAACAGTGGCTCTCATGCTTTCTTGACTATTCCCCATAGGTTGAAATAGGCACATTTTTGTATTGCAACTCAGTATGTGTATTTATGTATGTGTATAGACATATAGACACAAACCTTTTTTTCCGTTAACATTTGCATAGTGTTTATTATCTGCCAGGCCTTACTGTAGATGCTTATATTAATTTATTTAATCCCCAAAACATATGATGTAGGAACTATTACTATCCCTAGTGAAGAAACTGAGACAGTTACGTTAGTGAACTGTGTTTCCCACGGTCACGCTGCTTCTGGATAGCACATCCAGGACTCAAACCCAGGCAGTCAGCTCCAGTCTGTTTTTAACCGTGATTCTGTGCTGCCCACCACGTGTTCTTTTTCCCCCCATGTACTCAGATTTGTTTACATTCGCATGTACACATACATGTATGCATGTGTATAAAGAGGTAGCAGAAGTGTCATGAAACACTTTTAGTATATTCGGTTCTATTTTAGTTTTGTAAAGTGTTGGTTATATCCACTAAATACCATCATCTACCAGTGGGTCACAGCTCACGGTTTGGAAAATCTAGTCTACAGAGACTTTAACAAGCACCAAAATTATCAAATGGCTTCTATATCAGAGGCATTGAATAATATGAGAATAGCATTTTTAACAAAATATCCAGAGATAGTCTTGAAAAAAAAACAAATTTTATTTTATGTAGTCTCTTCAAAAAGTGATCCACAGATTAAATTTACTGAAGGCTTTTTCTGAATAAAGTCTTTCTTAGCTAGTACTGTGGTCCAGGGGAGATGCTCCCTGTTGATGAGTCTCAACACAGAGTAGACTGTAGAGAATCACTGGGGTGCACAGTGATGTTTCTGAGGTCTGATTAATCCGATGTTTCAGATGAGTCTTTTTAAAAAAATATATTTTATATTATGCTATTGCAGTTGTCCCATTTTTTCTCCCCTTTATTCCCCTCTGCCCTGCACACCCCTCCCACCCACATTCCCCCCCTTAGTTCATGTCCATGGGTTGTACATACAAGTTCTTGGGCTTCTCCACTTCCCATACTCTTCTTAACCTCACCCTGTCTAGTTTGTACCTACTATTTATGCTTCTTCTCTGTACCTTTTCCCCCATTCTCCTCCATTCCCTCCCCACTGATAACCCTCCATGTGATCTCTGTTTCTGTGATTTTGTTCCTGTTCTATTGTTTGCTTAATTTGTTATTGTTTTTGTTTTTTTTAGGTTCAGTTGTTGATAGTTGTGAATTTGTTGTCAGTTTACTGTTCATATTTTTGATCATCATCTTTTTCTTAGATATGTCCCTTTAACATTTCCTATAATAAGGGCTTAGTGATGATGAACTCCTTTAACTTGACCTCATCTGGGAAGCACTTTATCTGCCCTTCATTCTAAGTGATAGCTTTGCTGGAGAGAATCATCTTGGATGTAGGTCCTTGCCTTTCATGACTTTGAATACTTCTTTCCAGCCCCTTCTTGCCTGCAAGGTTTCTTTTAAGAAATCAGCTGATAGTCTAATGGGAACTCCTTTGTAGGTAACTGTCTCCTTTCCTCTTGCTGCTTTTAAGATTCTCTCCTAATCTTTAATTTTGGGTAATGTAATTATGATGTGCCTTGGTGAGTACTTCTTTGAGTCCAACTTCTTTGGGACTCTCTGAGCTCCCTGGACTTCCTGGAAGTCTGTTTCTTTCGCCAGACTGGGGAAGTTCTCCATTATGTTTTCAAATACATTTTCAATTTCTTGCTCTTCCTCTTCTCCTTCTGGCACCCCTATGATTTGGGTGTTTAAACATTTAAAGTTGTCCTGGAGGTTCCTAAGCCTCTCCTCATTTTTCTGAATTCTTATTTCTTCATTCTGTTCCAGTTGAATGTTTCTTTCTTCCTTCTGCTCTAAATCGTTGATTTGAGTCCTGGTTTCCTTCCCTTCACTGTTGGTTCCCTGTACATTTTCCTTTATTTCACTTTGCATATACTTCATTTTTTTCCTATATTTTGCGACCATATTCAATCAATTCTGTGAGCATCCTGATTACCAGTGTTTTAAACTCTGCATCTGATAGGTTGGCTATTTCTTCACCTCTTAGTTCCAGTTTTGGAGCTTTGATTTGTTCTTTCATTTTGGCCGTATTTCTTTGTCTCAGCACAGCTGTTACGCAGTAAGGAGCATAACCTTAGATGTTCACCAGGGTGGGGCAACCCACATTGCTGTGTCATGGTGCTGTCTGTAGAGGAGAGGTCAAAGAGGGAACAGTGCCTCTTTCTTGGCTGGCTATCAATTACTTCCCCCGCTACCAAGAAAATTGGGCCCTTCTGGTGCTGATTCCTGGGTAGGTGGGTTTGTGTACATTCTAGGACCCCATGGGCCCCTCCTGTGGACTCCTGTGAGACTGGGAGTTTCTCCTGCCGTTGCAACCCACACAGGTTTTAAGGCTTTATTTCCCTGTGCTGGAACCCTGGGTTGTATGGTCTGTCTTGCTCCCCAGTTGTTCCTCCTGGTTTATCCACATGCAAATGTGGGACTGCTTGGTCCACCAGCTGCCACCTCACCTGCCCCAGTCCTCCAGCTGCCACCTTGCCTCATGTCCTCTGCACCCAGCTTCCCATCACCACCCCTTCTACTGGTCTGAATGGGTATTTCTTCTTTAACTCCTTGGTCATCGGGCTTCCATATAGTTTGTTTTTTTCCGGCAGTTCTACTTATTTTTTGTTTTTGAATTTGCTGTTATCTTTTTTTGCTCATGCGAGGAGGCACAGTGTGTCTACCTATGCCTCCATCTTAGCCAGAGGTCACAACACTGATTCTTGAGTTCAGATGAGCCTTTGGAAAGTCCAGGTTTTGGTCAGTTTCACCATTGAACTCTGTGTATCCATTGTGTGCTGGTAATACTTAAATGAAACTGCTTCTCTAAGGGTCCTTTCGGTGATGGAGGTTTTACCGGAGCTTGATGTCTGCTGTCCCCAACATTACTGACCTTGTACATTTGGCTGGCCTATTAATAGTAATGCCAGTTTCCAAGGGCAGGGCAGTGAAATTGAGAGTTCCAGGGGTGTATTTCTTGTTTGGTTTCATTTCTGCCACTGATGTCTTGGGGGGAAAGGAAGTTGTACAGGGGAAGAGGGAGAGGAGGACAGGTGAATTGTCAGTGAGCAAAACATATCACATGTGGAAGGATGGAAATCTTTCCCCAAATTATATTATATGTGAGAAAGGAATGTGGCCAGGCATTATAATTAGTTCTCTCGTAGTTGTGGCAGATGAGAAAGCAGTGGCCATATATAGTTGTCACTATGTTAAGATATTTTCCTGTCCTAGAATGGGGACAGCTAAGGTTCCTGAGTTCACTTTAGCCAGGGAATATGGCCAGGAATCAGATTTAGTCCACAAATTAAGGGGAGTTACTTTGTGAAAGCTCATTGTTCCTTCCCCGAAGGAAAGAATCAGCTGGCAGCAGCTCTGTACTGTGAATCTGCATTGCTGGTTTCTTCAACTTTGTACCAAATTGTCAGCCGAGAAGAGGGTATTTGGCTGCATGCTTACAGAGCTGTTTCTCTGATCTTTTCCTGTTTACTGGCTTGTTTGTTCATTTTTTCCCATGCATTCAACATTGAGTTTCCATGATGTGCCAGCTTCAGAGTTACTTATCAATGATACAAAGTGAGTAAAATCAGACAGCATTATTTTCTGGAACGTACAGTTCAGTGGAAGTTAGGTAATGAAGCAACCATGCAAATAAATGATAATTAATGTTTCTGATCATTTCTGTGGCAGAGAAGGCCTGGTGTTAGAGGAGCCTAAAAGTAGAGGGCTGGCACTAGTCTGGGAAATCAGGAAGGGCCGGTGCCTGAGGAGTTAGCTCAGTAAGATGGTGGGAGGATGGGGAGGGGTAGGTAGAAGCCGGAGAGTTTCGGTTATGTTGAGGGTTCTCTTTAAGAGCAGTGGGAAATTAAGTGTTTTGAGCAGGAAGGGTTACATTTTTATCAGCAATTTGGATGACAGCAGAAAAGGTATGTTTACCGGATGGAGGGGAGAGCCAGCTGGCAGGGGTAGCTAGTACGGTTGATGGCCAGGTCACCCTTTAACAAGATTTCAGTTATCTGGAAGGATGAGAGAGGGGTGAATTTCAGCAGCGATGAATGCCGTCCTTCCATTAGTGGAAACTTCATATGACATGATTGGTACTTTAGGCTAATCAAAAGATGTTGGTTAAAATGGAAAATTATTTTGAAAGGATGTAAAAAAATATATGAGGTCTATCTGGAAAGTATCCAGCCATGCACTATGCCAAATAGAGGCATTTATTGAAGAAGATACAAGAAATATTGCACGTAGGACAATGATGTCTCAGTTCTCTTCAAAGAAGGCACCCCCACAGTGAGACCTCACACAGTTCTTCCAACTGCAGCATGTTTTCCTTCTGCCCTGGAAGCACAAGCCGCTTTGAAGTGTTTGTGCCACGCTTTTATTTGCGCCGCACTCATTGCAGTGTTCCAAAACCCTCCTGAATCATCTGAATGATGATTTCTGCGGAGGAATGTTCAAGCTTAACACAAAATTTGATGCCATTTTATTGCTTTACTTGTTCAGTCATTTTGAATGCAATGACCACGCTGTGCACCTACTCACTCAGCGACATCTACGAACCCACTGACTAGTACAGTGAAGTTGTCATTGTTCACACATGCGCATTCCAGTCCACTCTCCTTGGCTGCCAGGTTACAGCCATGTCGTGTAAATCATTCTCGTTATATTAACACTGGCTGGACTTTTTCTGGAAAGATCGTATATTTTGAACATCCTACTTTTCACTTAAAATGTGTAAATATATATTCACTTGCCAGTCTTTGGATGTAGGCACAAAATTCTTTCTTTGAGAATAGGTTCTTAAACAGTGGTTTATCTTGCATAAACCACACTTGTAATGCATCGGCTAGAATTGTTTTGGATTCTTTAAAGTGGAGTGAGAACCAGACACATTTGAATAATCTAAGTATAAAATTCTCTTAGATTTTCATAATTTCCCCTCTAGCCTTCTGTAGTTGTTTCACCCACACCTCCTTTTTCAGCAGTTCTTTTGAAGCGTCTTGTTTTTCTCTAGTGCTTCCAAAGCATTCAGCCTCGTTTTTCTCTTTCACATTCACATCCACATGGTAATGTAAGACTCAGTTACATTATAGTAAGAGCACCATATGACAGGCGTAAACAGGTAGGGCAGCGAGTGTCAGTGACTGGTGTCAGCAGACAGCTGCACTGCACGGGGCACACGCGCACTGGGGCCAGCCGTCGGCGTTCAGTGTGTGGCCGTGTGGGTTACAGAGCGGGTATCAGTTAGGGCTGGGGGTTGTCTAACCAGAAGTCACTAAGACAGTTTCTGCCTCTATTTTCTTTTTCAAAAAAGGCAATAATTCAAGTACCGTAGTTTATGCTACAAGTTCTGTATTGACACAAAATATGGCATGGCTTGTAGGCAGTGTACAATGTGTACAGTTTTAAGCAGTGCTAATAAGACTTTGAGTGACAGAAAGCGGTGACCCCATAGTGGTGAACCAGTCAGCCCCCAGTGAGGGCCGTGTGTTCTAGGTGAGCACTGTAATGAAGAAAGTAAAACAGAGGCCTTCTAGAACAGTGGTTTGTACTTTTTCCTCCAGAATAATGCATGTAAGTATACACAAGTTTCGCATGCATTTAATTTATGGCATAGTAAATTGATTGCTTTTACAGACTATAAAAATATCTCTACAAAATAATCTTATTATTTTAATGCAAAGATTACAAACTACTTCCTAAAATTTATTAGTGAGTTCAGATTTGACAAATAAAATGAGGAGATTAGTTTAATTATGCTCAAAATAAATTTCAGCGAGAGGGTTGCTTTTGAATGAGAGTCCGCATTTTGAAAAGCAAACTGACACCTACTCTAAGGAACTAGACACGTTCCCCTGACACTGTTGAGTTCACTTCCCATTATCTCCTTTGTCATCCAGCCATTGAGATCATCCTGAACGAGACTTGTCAGCATTGTTCTGTGTCAGGTAGAGCAGAACTATGAATCCACACTTCAGTTTGAACAGGGATAACCTTCATAAGGTATCGTTTCCCTGCAGCCTGTGCGAGTCTTTCCTCAGCTGTGGGGAAATGTACGTAGTTGTCTCGTCCCGGTTCTCTCTTCCGAATGGCTGCGGGGTGCGAGGGCACACGGGTTTCCAGCAGCATCCAGATGACGTCTGCAGGGCTGAGGCCTGAAAGATTTACGTCACCCATATGGGCACAGAGGTCTGTCAAGCCAAGTCAGGAATTAGTCCTTCTTGTCATTGATTTGCAGAATTTACTTAACCTCAGTCTCAAAATAAGTAGCACTTCTACCTCAAGTTCAGTCAACTGCTTCAAGGGCAGTCCTCGGGAAAACCAGCGAACTCCATCCCCTCTTCTGCTCACATTTCTTGACTGAGTATCTCGTAAGGCCCTGGCTCTGGTGAAACTAATACGATGCACAAGCCTTCTATGAAGATTGCTAATAAGAGTATCGGAAGCCACTGCATGTTGATATAGAGATTAGAGTCATGTTAAAGTATGAAGCTTAGTCTCTTTACCTAAGCAGCAAACACACATGTGTTGCCTAACTTCCGTTTTAGGGGCAGGAAGTACTGGTTTTGATCTTTTTTGGCCAAAAGAATTTTCACCATTGGTTGCCTTTGCAATTCCCAAATGATGCTTTCAGAACAGGAATTTTTCAATGACATCAGCACACGCATAACAAAAGATGCTTTCAAAACAGGAGTTCTTCATCAGCACACACATAGCAAATGAAAGCCAGGAGTTGGCTGCCCTAGAAGGCAGTCCATCCATTCACCTAGTTGCAACTAAAGGAAATAATATTGCCACCAATTCCAGTTTCAGTGAATTTCAGTGACCCCGCTTGAAATGTTGGAAAACGTGTAGGCGATTGTGGAGTGGATGGCACCATTCCACAGGGGGTCTACTTCCTTTTGCCCCCTGTGCTAATCTGCAAACCAGCTGAACCCGGCGGGCCAGGGAGCGGGCTCCTTCAAGGTCTGTCCAGGAGGGAAAGTGCTTTCTTCCCCCTTTGCAGTGCAGCAAACAGCCTACGGTGCTTCAGAAACAGGCTGTTTGGAGGCACCAGTGTTTTAGTTAGGCAGCCTACTCGTAATTAAGGTCCTGTTTGTCTGAAATATTTGGGGTTGGGAACATTGTAAGGCACTCCTTGAATTTTGTTGACATAAGCTTCTGTTGGCACTTGCCATGTATAGCGTCAGTTAATTATGGCAATTATAAAAGTAAAAACAAAAGATTTCTGAGTGTCATTGTTTTTCCCTGCGATTTTCCCGGTAGATGGAAACAGCCGCATTGGCAGGAGACGTGCTCTTTAGCTCATATCGTCGGAAAGCTTCCAGTGTCATCACGCAGCAGGGAGGACGGCAGTTTATTATTTGACCAAAGAGCATGTAATGTGCAGTGAGGTTGATTTATTAGATGACCACGTACAGTAGCATTCTATGCTACCTCATTTATTTGGGGTTAAATGCAACCTTTTTGAAAGTAATAGGAAAGAAATCAAAGAAAAATACTTACAAATTCACAGAGCACATTGGTGGAACCTCCTGGTGGTGAGCAGTCTCAGAGTCATTTACTCAAAGATTGGTTTAAGGAATGCGGTTTAATTGTGCTTTAAAATGTGTAAAACGTTACCATATAGAGGCTAATATTCTTTTTTGTAAGCCCAGAGGGTGAAGAAGGACCAACAGATGAATATTATAAAAAGGCCTTTTCCACTCGATTTAGGGAACATTTTCTAATATTTGGATCCCCCCATCGATAAAATGGGCTACTTTACAAAACTTCCTCCTCTTGGAAGCGGTAGCACTGGGCCCGTTCCACCCTGGTGACACCCAGCCTGTGTGGTGACCTCTGTGTGTCTGGCTCCTTATTCACTTGCCTCTGAGCGCATGCACTTCAGGGGGGCAGTTAGAGTGTGGGCTCCAGAGTCGGGCCGAATGGACACGTGAGGATTTTCCTCATCTGTAAAAGGGAGGCCACGGGAGTGCCATGCGTCAGTGTGGCTCTGAGGTGCTGGGCAGGTGCTAGGTGTTGCGTGCTAACACCTGCTGGCGCCGCGGTCAACACCTGAGCTGAAGGGCAGGCGTGGATGCTGGGAAGAAGCTGAGCAGCATCTTCCAGTGATGCTGGAGAAAGATGGTTTTTTATTAGAGAGGATAGATTGACAACAGGATTTCTGAGGACCACCGCACTCTGGAGATTGGAGTTAGGCTGGTGCCATGTGTGCAGGGAACACGGAAGCCCCTACTTGTTGAGGACTTTACTTCCTCCTGAGTTTGTAAGTGGCTACTCTGTGGAAGCTAAGCACTTCATTAGAATGTTTTTTAACCTTCATTTCAATTTTCAATGTTTCTGAATAGGTGAACTTTAAAATTTTTTAAACTGCAAGGCAATTTGCTAGGATTGCGTTTTGTTTTTTGGTTCACTTCTGCCTTACTAAAATCTCAATCTCTATTTTATTTACAATGAGATAAGACATACACATTTTGTGAACTCTTTCTGTATTCTAGAATATGTTTATGGTTCTGATTTTATTAAAACCCAGAGTATCTGATTTCTAGTATTCGTGAAGGATCCTTTTTTTATTCGTTACGGCAACCATGGCCTCCGTGTCGCACTATTGCATTTGAATCGATTCTGCCACTTCTTACCCGGGTTCCTGGGCCAGTTCCTCCTGAACCCATTTCGTCATCCGTAAGGTGGGATCACTGAAAGGACGACACTGGCTGCTCTGAGGGTTTAGTGAATCCACACGCGAGGACGTTCAGCACAGAGCCTGCGCAGACGAGTCCGCAGTGACGTTGGTGCCCCTCCTCCTCAGAAGTAGTCCGGTCACTCAGCGATCCGCTGTAGGTCTCGTGTCTGTACCAGTCTCTCCCCCAGGCTCTGAACTGCACGAGACGCAGGGCACCAGAGCCCTTTCTCTAAGGTCTTTCGATCCACTGGTGGATCAGACGGAAATGCGGGCTGCGTACTGGAGAGGTGCGGGCTGCATACTGGAGAGGTGCGGGCTGAGTGTGGAAGCGCCGGTCTGGGTCAGAACCCTGACTCCAGAATGATCTGATTAAAGGGCCAACTTCAAAGGGGGCCTGGGCTTAACCCTCCCAAGAGGTGTTTGCATTTTTTAAAAGGGAAAAGAATTTCTCATACCTAGTGAGGATGAAATGGGGCCCTCCCTGTGCCTGCTGTCCCCCCTCCTCCCTCCCACCTCTTCCTGCCCTCTCCCCCTTCTCTAAACAAATGCAGAAGCCTGCTCTGCCCAGAGGCACAGTGCCCACAGGGCCCCAGCAAGCACCGCCCACAGAATTTGCCCAGCAGGCCCCTGCTTGGGGAAAAGGCGGCAGGGCTGACCTAGTGAGCCGTGAATTACTGGCCAGAGATACAAAGGGGTTTCTGCCAGTGTTGTAAATCTGAAGCTCTCTTTTTATATAATGTCAGCTTCGATTGCTTTAGACTTTTAAAATAAGTTTAGAGGGGTACTTGAGGTATATGCTTATAAATAAGTGTGTATGAGATTAAGAACTGTTTTTATTTGTTTACATCAATAGCAAACCCTAGAGGTTTTATCTGATGTCCAAAATGTCATAGCTGTTACAGAATTGGAGTGTGGTTAATCAACCATAACAGCTAGTTTCTACAGCTAAAAATACTGAAAGAGTAACAGTAAGAGTGAAAGCGTAACTTTTTCAGCAGTGGTTGGATATATAAATACTGAGGGTTAGACTCAAACATGTTTGGAATAAAGTAAGAAATCTGTCAAAGGACTGTTTGAAACAGCACTCAGGACACTTTTCCATTCAGAGTGTTTGTGTGCGTGTGCATTATAGCGCACAACTTCCGATAAATTACCTTTCTGTTTGTGTAGCATTTTAATTCTTTTTCTCTTTTTCAGCCTATGGAAAAGTGTTTCTAGTCCGTAAAATAAGTGGTCATGATACTGGGAAGTTGTACGCCATGAAAGTATTGAAAAAGGCAACAATCGTGCAAAAGGCCAAAACCACGGAGCACACCAGGACAGAGCGGCAGGTCCTGGAGCACATCAGGCAGTCGCCGTTTTTGGTGACGCTGCACTATGCCTTCCAGACAGAAACCAAACTGCATCTCATTTTAGGTAAGTGTCAGCTGTCATCAGACTTTTTACAGAAACACTTGGGGGCGGGGAGTTGGAGTTGTAATGCAGTCAAGGGTAGCGTATTTTGAATTTAGAAGAAATGAATATTTTAAGTTTCATGTTTCTCTTTGTGGTGGTATTTCCTAAACATCATGAATTGCTCTGGATTTGGGCCCATCCAGCCTGGAGAAATTTATACTTGTATTTCACACTCCTTTATTAATCTTAAGAAACACTTGAGTCATCTGCTTCCATTCAAATGTGGGGAGCTGAATAGTGAAGTGGGCCACAGTGTCTCCTTCCGGAATTCTCCAGAATGTACTGGTTTGGACTGACAAAGGAAGATTATGGAAATCGTCGACTGGCAAAAATAAAAAAAGAAAGAAAAGACTTCTTAGAGGTGTTTTGCTTTTCGAGTGAAAAACCTGTATACAGTGGAGATACTCAGTCACCCCTTCGATCGCGCCCATTTCTGCCCACAGACGCTTTCCGAACCCTGTCCTTTCCCAGATGGACTTGGACCGCTGTGTAGGAACTTAGGAAATGGCCTCCACGCGTACTGCTAGAGCGCTTTGCAGAAAAGTCGCACCCTTTTCTGTCCCTACCAGAAATGGCAATACTCCTAGTACTGGCCTCTGCCATCCTTGAATGTTTCATCTGTTACAGCTTTAGGCCCATTCTTGTGATGATTTGCATTTGTGTTATGACCCTCTGTTTTCAAACTCTCTGACAATTAGATGCGATAGAATTCAGGCAGCGCTCTAAGTGTTCGCTATTCCTGGGTGCCTGCGGCTTGCCGGCGCGACACGAGGTGTCATCCGTAGTTTCACTCTCGCTGCCACGTCTCCTCGTTAGCACTGTCGAAGGTTCTGGAAGCTGCATTTCTTGATGTTACATATGTTATGTGAGCTTGAGAAGGAAGATTGGAACTCAGGTCGGACTCATATCAAAGTATGCCAAACAGCGCTCCCGGTATTCTTTGGTTATTGGTATAGTACAAACAAGTTTTTTAAATACATGTTTGGCAATTTTACTGAATGCTCCTATTTTGGAAATTATACTTTTATTAATGATGCCAAAAGTTGCATTCACTTTTTGAGCCATGAAGGTACACTTATGGTTTCATTTTGCAATGCTTACCAGCAACCAACAATCCTAAATCCCTTCTGCATACAGACCGTCGTCTCTCCTGTCCTATCTGAGTCCCCACTGATGTCGTCTCTGCCCGTTGTGCCAGCAAGTGCGCATCATGTAGCCTTTCGCTCTGCATCCTGTGTGCCTCTGCTTGGCTGTGTTACTGACTCATTTCAAATATGTATTCCTTAGGATTTTTAGGCTGTGGGGACAGAACATTTTGATACAATGATTTCAAACATTTATAGCTGCAGAATCCTTCCCTTAAGTGAAAATAAAAGCATTCAAATGGAAAGCAAATAGAACTGAGCCGCTCTGCTCGAATCTGAGCTCAAGGGCACCAAGCCCTACCAGTTTATTTCTATCCCTCACCCTGCCAGAGTTGCCAGGGAAGCCCTAGGGAGGCCCTGAAGGCTGGCCGAGGAACGCTCATCTTGTTCTCCCTCTACGATAAACCGGCTCATAGAAGTTCGTGGCAAGCCTGGGAGCATGCAGCGGGCATAGACCGGGAGCAGGAAGAACCCAGACTCCTTCCCGGGCCCCGCGCCACCGTACCACCCCACCGCCGTACCGCCACTGCTCTCCCTCTCTTCCGTTCTCGTACCATGACTGCTCTCCATCTTTTTTTATTGTTTACTGAAAAGAGTGTACTTGTTGTAAATAATGTTTTCAATTTAAAAGAAGATAAGTGAAATATTTTGTATTGGATTTTTAAAAAGTAGTCCTTTTTAGTTGTTGGTCCCCCATTACTTGTGTTCTTTGTCAGGGACCCATAAACAAACAAATACAAAACAAAGCGAGAAAACCCATTTCTTGCGCCAGCCCAAGACCAGAACGCGGACCGGACATGCTGGTTCCACCATGAACAAGACAGTGCGTCTGGAAAGCAGGCCCTCCTCTCCGCAGATTTAATTCACTTCCTTTTTTACTGAATTTACTGGAGTGACATTGGTTAATAAGTTTAATACAGTTTCTCTTTGTGCATGTTTACCGTTGTTATTCAACCTGAAAGACCAAAATTTTCAGAAATCTAGAGCAGGACTTGATTATACGCTGTTTTTGTGGTTCAGTTTTTGTTTGCCATGCGTAGAAGACACACTAGGTCAGTTTTCCAAACGTTGTGCTGTACACCCAGTCTTATTTAGTTTGCTAGGGCTGCCATGACGGAGCCACAGACAGGGGTGGGTTAGGCAACACAGTCTTGGCGGCTGGAGTCCAAGAGTGAGGTGCTGTGGGGTTGGTTTCCTTTGAGGACATGGGAAAGCGTCTGTTCCAGGCTTTTCTCCTCCACTTGCAGATGGCCACCCTCTGGCTGCCGTTTCCCGTGGTGGTTTTCGGTGCATGGACACCTCTGGGGTTGCTTTTGTTTTCCAAGTCCCTGCTCTTAAGAGGACACCAGTCAGACTGGATCAGGGCCCACCCTGAGGGCCTCATTTTAATGACTTAATCACCTCTTCAAAGGCCTTGTCTCTAAATATATTCACACTTGGAGGTACCAGAGGTGGGGGGGTGGGCGGTGAGGGCTTTGCTGTGTAAATTTGGAGTAGGGGACACAATTCAGTCTGAAATTTGGAGTGGGGGACACAGTTCAGTCCGTAACTGTCTCTGCAGGTTTGTTGATTACCTAACTTTATTCAGTGTTTATGTACTGTTAGAAGTTAATAGCAAGAATTTGTATAGTGAGCTCTTCAGGGACCCAGCTACCCTTTTTATTTGATGAGTAAGTTAACTCTGTAGGACTTCTAGCAATATGGTATTTTTAAAAACTATTTTATGTTTACAAAAGCATCTATATGCAAATAGAAGACATGAAAAATGCCAGAATAAAGAAAGGAAAACCTATTTTAACTACCTAGAGTTTACCTCGTTATATTTCCATCTGTTATTAATTAGTATATGTCCGTCTAGATCTTTTTGTGTATGTGTCTGTGTGAATGAATGTCTTATGAAAATGAGGTTGTCCTGTCTGTATAATTGATAACCAGATTTTTGACTTTGGTCAGTTAATGATGTCTACCTTTTCCAGTTAGCAAATTTTCATTTCTAAATACCCAATGGTATGAGTTATTTATTGCTGGATAACAAACCACTGTAAAATGTAGTTGCCTAAACAGTGAGTTATTTTCTCATGATTCTATGGGTTTGCTGGACAGAGCTCTGCTGGTTTTACCTGGACTCGCGCACATGATGGTCAGCTGGAGAGTTGGCTGGACTGGAAGGGCCCAGGTGGTTCCACTCTTGTGTCTGACAGCTGGTGCTGGCTGCTGGCTGGGGCACCTCTCTTCCCCTCCACGTGGCCTCTCACCCTCCGGTGTAGCGGTCAGCTTCTCCTTAGCGTGGCAGTCTCAGGGCAGCTCGTGGGGACAGCCACCAGGGAGAAGGTAGTGGCGGCAGGTCTTCCTAAGGAACTCCGGAACTCCTGCAGCCTTGCTCCTGACACAGCACCAACCCAGACCGAACGGGTAGGGACATAGACTTCATCTCTTTGTACTTTTTTTTAAAACAGACTTTTAAAAATTGAGGTATAATATACATACATTTTATTAGTGTCAGGTATACAACACGATGATTCAGTGTTGAATGTATTGAAGCCTAGTTAGCGTCCGTCCCCATACACAGCTGCAGAATGGTGCTGTTGGCGTCGTGAGAACGTGAGGATTTATTCTCTCGGCAGCTTCCCGGTGTGCACTGCGGCAACGTCAGCCATCATCCCCGCGTCCGTTTCGGTTGCGTAACTGGAAACGTGCACCTTTTGACTCCCCCCTCACCTCTGGCAACCACTAGACTGTTCTCTGTCTCTCTGAGCTTGTTGGAGTTTTTTTTTGTTTTTTAGATTTCACACATAAGTGAGTCACATGGTATTGTCTTTCCTCTGATGTATTTCACTTAGCGTAGTGCCCTGAAGGCGCATCCCTGTTGTCACAAATGGTAAGACTGCATTCTTTGTTCTACCAAGCATCATTCCCTTGTGTATACGTACTACACTTTCTTTATCTGTTCATTCATCGGTGGACACTTAGGTGGTTTCTCAGCCGATCCACAGTATGCTATTTGGTGTGTACGGGTTTTAGTTGTCTCTGAATTTTGCTGAAAGTGTAGATCATGGAGGTGTGCAGGCATTCTTGCTGTTTTGGGAGACTCAGTTCCAGGTTGCTGTCGTGCTTCTACTCGAGTCCGGGACTCACTAGACGTTTGCCCAGGCTCGTGCCTTTAGGGTAGAATTTGCCTGATCGGTGCAGGCCTCTCGAAAGGATAAGATTATTACAGTGTCAGTATTATCTTGACAGAGGCTTATCTTTGACATGTGCCAGATATGGAAGATGGCATTTCTATCAGAACTGAGTATGTACGATTTTTTCCTACAGTGTGCTTCATTTCATGGTGATTGCCTTCCATTTGTTTATATGGTTTCTGCTCTCCTCCAAGTCAGGGGTCAGCAGCAGGGGACTAGATTTGGCCTTTGGGCTGTAATTTGTTGACCCCTCCTGTAATCCTATCTTACAAGTCACATTTTTAAAAGAATTCTACATTACTAGTATCTTTTTAATTATTAATTTAATTTAAATAATTTTTTAATTTAAATAATTTATGTCTATTTTACGCTTTATTTTAATTTATGCCCAGTGGCATCATGTGACTTTCATGGGTTTTTCCTTTATATATTTTTAGCCTTTCCAAATCTTCCAACATGGAAACCAGACCTCCTTTTATAACTTTTCTGTACCTCTGCAAGGTTACACAAGAAATATAAAAATGCTTTCAATTCTTCTATTTTCTTTAAAATTGTATTCATTTCAACTAACAGTGGGAAGGAATTCCGTGTGGGAAAAAGTCTGTAAAAATTTTTTTTTGGTGTTCTCTGATCTCTGTTAGTGGTAATTTTGTCAAAACACCAGCTGATCTATGACTGTTTAAACTGTCAGATTAATCAGGAGAATTTATAAGATACCAAAGGAGCAAATTACAAAGGTTATTTATAAAGGCGACTCTGAGCAGCGCTCTCAGGAACGAGTGCCGCCCGGCCTTATTGACAGTTCTCCCATCATGAGTCATCCTCTTCGGGAGTTAAAGATGCTTAAAATACTGAAGTTTCACTTGTGAATGTTAATTCATCTCAGAACTTGCAGGGGTGATGATACTTGCTGAGACAGCAACAGACGGTTCGTGATACATCGCCGTCCGCTGTGTAGAGAGAGCAAAGCAGGCGGCAACTGAGAAGCCCCTTTGCTTTGAAGTAAATATGACTAATTCACAACACTGATCAGTTGATGCCTTAGTCAGAGCTGTGTAATGATTTTGATAAGCTGGAAGGCTTTCGCAGGAGCTGCTGTTACAGTGTTGAGCTAAAACCAAAAGGAAAAGTGAGATGACGGGCATGATGTTAAAAAGAAATTATTTTCAGTTGTGTATGGTACATCATGTTAAGACTGTTCTTTAGATACAAAACAAGAAAAAGGAGCAATCAGGAGGGATTTGGGCAGCCTGGAGGAAGAGTAGGTGGAAATGAGAACCAGAAAGTGTGGAAATTAATGTATGTGAGGCATGTCTGAAGGAAGAGAAAAATATGTAGCAAAGAAAAATAAAAGACCACCAAGGAACTGTTCATGGTGGGGGTGGAAGGGGGGCGTGAATCCGGGGGAAATAAGAGGACTACTAGCTCTTGGGGTGCCACCACAGGAAGAAATAGGAGAGAAAGAAGTTCTATGTACGAAAATGTGAGCTACAAAGGTTAGACGCCCAGAGGTCAGTCAGAGTGTTACTAGAAAGAAGTAGGTGTTGAGAGAGTGAAAGCAGAACAGAGAATCTTTTCTTGAAAGCAGGCGGTGTGGGACTCAGCCCTTCTCTCTGTCGGTTCCAGTGGCTGCTCCCTCCTGGAGCTGATGTCCGTGAGATTGCACGGACGAGAGCGCTGACTGGCTCTCTCCCCGGTTGCCCTTTTCCATCCTCAGTGGACAGTAGTGCTGTTTGGGTCGTTTCTGTAGTTTTCAGTCATCCTCGAAGGCATATCGAACTCGCTACCTCCAGCGGATTTCAGTTTCTCCATCCGCAGTTAGTAAAGCACATGAACTGTGAACAATGGAGAGGTTTCTGGTTCAACATCAGGTCCAGCCAGGTGTGCAGAGCTCTTCAGCAGCTGACACTGTCTTTTGTTAACAACTGACAATGCAGGTTCTTTCCCAGCAAAGCGAGTTTGTTCCGCACTTTAGTGGGCCAATATCGTGGCTTTTCAACAGCGATGTTAGTGAGAATAGAAGAAATCGTTGGAAATACAGGTGATTTTTGAACAACTGTTTTTTTATTTTGAAGTATAAATTATTAAATAATATGTACATAGTAATTTTGATTAAGAGCCTATGCTGTTTACCCTAATGGTAATCCCAAAAGACACAGTTTTTACAGTTTTATCGAGACATAATTGGCATATAACTGTGTTAATTCAAGGTATTCAGCATAACGACTTGATATATGTACCTATTGTGAAATATTACCATGGTAAGTTTAGTTAATATCCATCGCCTCACATCGTTACAGTTTTTTTCTTCTGATGAAAACTTTTAAGATGTCTCTTAGCAACTTTCAAATATACAATACAGTGTAGTTAATGATAGCCCCATAAGATATTCTCAGAACTATAGGAGTAATTTTGTCTCTTAGGGAGTTGCTAGAATCCTGGAAATTTTTTGAAGATCTTTGGATTCTCAAGATTAATTTACTATTAAAAAAATTTAACAGGGGAATGAAGGGTAAGGGCCATCAAGGAACATGTATAGTGGACCCATGGACAAAGCCAAAGAGGGGAAGGATTGAGGCTTGGTGTTGTGGTGGTGGGAAAATGGAGACAACTGTACATGAATAATGGTAAAAAATGAATAAAAGGACATGCAACACCCCCCCCAAAAAAGTTTACTAGTTAAAACCTAATTCTCCTCCAATTTCTACCCATTGCCCTATACTCAGTACAGAGACGGACACACACACACACACACACACACACAAACACACTTTGCTGTTCTGAACCCAAAATGAAATATGACTGAGGGTAGGCAACCCTATAACAACAAAACAAAATCTACTTGCTGTTAAATATCCGTGTAAGGTAAGTGTCATTAAGTGAAATAAGTGTATCTTACATCCCTAACGTTTCACCTAAATTAAAGGTACATAATTCTAGTAAAATAGAGAAAAGTAATCTCTTTTGTTTTTAAACTTCAATGGAGGACATTTCCATCACTTTAGAGAGAAAGTGGTAAGGGGGAGAGAGACACTGATGTGAGGGTTGCCTTCTCCCATGAGACCCGACCGGAGATTAAGCCCACAACCTAGGTATGTGCCCTGACTGGGAATCGAACCCACGATCTTTCAGTCTGTGGGACAACCCTCCAAGCAACTTAGCCACACTCAGCAGGGCTCTTTTTGTTTTCTTTTTTTCCCTCCTCTTCCTCCTTTTAAAGGAAACAATGAAGAATCTGGTATTGCAACATTGCAATTTTAAATTGTCTTTTTAAGGACATATCGTGTCACATTACTAGAATTATTAGACATTGGTGGAAGTCTTCAGCATTCTAACTTGCTACTTCTGTAGAAATAAACTTCCTCCAGGCCTTTGGGTGAAGCATTTTTGTCACAGACCAGGGGCCTAACTGAGCCAGTTTAGAAGTACAGGAGCCTTGCAGGACTTGAGAGTGAAAGAATAAATGGTGCTCAGCAGAGAGTTGATATGTGTCTTCAAATTTATCGTACGGATTTCCTGGAGGGCTCTTCGGGATATTGGCCCCTTTGATACCTGCAGTAGGTGAAGTGCATCAAGATGTGGTCAGTTCTAAACCTCTTCATTCCTGTAGCAAATATTTGCCTGCTTTCTAAGTGTCAGGTTCTTGGATATAGTAGCAAACAACCTGGACAAGATTCTTGTCCTCAGGGCCTTATAATCCAAAAGTGGGACAGAGGTTAAATAAATTAGTACACAATTAAGTAATTACCCTTGATATAAGTAGTTGGAAGGAAAGGCAGAGTGTAGTAGTGGGAACATATAATGAAAAGACTTCAGTCCATTCAGGGTTATCAGGGAAGACCTTCTCAGAGAAGTGACATTTAAAGTGTAACTTCAGAAGCAGCAGGGGGTGATAGGGAAGGACAGTCCAGACACAGAGCTCCCCCCGGCATCTGTGATGGCGAAGACAGGAAAGTGTGTGGAGCCTTAGAAGCCGGTGGAAAGGTAAAGGTGAATACTGTGCAGTCTCCTGGGGCAGCGTGGTAGTAAGGTCAGATGGCGCAGAGCCTTGGACTCTGGAGTCAGACGGACTTGGGGTTCAACGCCAGCCTCGTCACCTATTAAGTGTGCAATCTTGAGCAAGTCACTTGGTTACAAACATGGTCTACAAGTTACTAATGAATCTTTTAGCCTTTTCTGCATGATAAACTGCCCCCAAATTAAGGGGTTTTATTATAACCATTACGAGGAACTCAGTTTAAGCTTGGACGCCCAGTGGCGGTTCTTGTGCCCCTCTCTCGGCTGCGTTTGAAGTATTCTTCCCCTTGGTTTGCAGTGTGCAGCTGAAAAGTCAAGTAATACGAGGACTGGAAAGTGTCCATTGGCTTTAGTAACATGAGATTGTTTTAAAGCTGAGACTCTGGTGGTACTGGGGAAGTGGAAGTTGTACTCTAGTGTGTTGGGCAGTAAGTAGAGGCTGTGGTAGGCAGACTAACTGAACACCAAAGATGCCCACATCCCATTTCTTAGAATCTGTACATATGTTGTGTTACATGACAAGGGAGGATTAAGGTTGCAGGTGGAACTAAAATTGCTGGTCAGCTGACCTTAAAATGGGGAGGTAATCCTGGATTATCTGGGTGAGCGCAATGTAACCGCAGTGGTCCTTGAAAGTAGAAGAAGAGGAAGGCAGAGGAAGGGAGTCGGATGGAGACGTGACTGCGAAAGAGGTCAGCGTGATGCAGTGGGAGAGGTGACTTAGTGGCCATCACCGACTTGGAAGATGGAGGGAGGCCCGTGAGCCAAGGCATGCAGGCTGCCTCTCAAAAATGGAAAAGGCAAAATGTGGACTTTCTCTGAGAGCTTCCAGAATAAATGCAGCCCTGCTGCGTCCTGCTTTTCGCCCAAAGACACGCGTGTCACACCTCTACACTGCAGCGTAAAATGATACATCCGCGTTGTTTTAAGCCACCAGGTCTGCAGTCATTTGTCACAGTGGCAACAGGCAGTGCACAGAGGGAAAGTACGGAGAGTCAGATCGGACATGTAAACCACTCCAAGGAAGCTTTGCCATGAAAGGAAGAAGAAAGAAAAGATGGACGTGCTGGGTTTAGAAAGGATGGTAGTGTTTTAAAATTGGAGAGATTGTGCGTTTTTGAAATTGCACATTATCTGTGTGATACGTGTTATTTTTATGCTTCTGAGAGACACAGCATCCGAATGCTTCATCTGGCGCCACCATCACATAAAAATCTTTAAAGGCGTTAATTGTGCTTGAATAAAAACGAGATATCTCTTGAATATTGCTCTGAAATATCAATCATGTAAGAAAATTTCTTTAGCTGATTACTAAAACTAATTAGACCCAAATAGTACTTTATAGAAATATATGTCAAGCATTTCTAAACCTTGCAATTATGCTTACATTGAGGGAATAGCTTAATTCTGGATATCATAAATTTGAATTGTATTTTTGAATCATTACAGTTAAACTTGGCCATATTTTTCAATTCTCTAATTGTAACTGATGTCTACAAATAATAACAGTAGCTAATAGTCACCATGTAATGAGTCCTTAATGCAAATCTGGCCCAGGATTATCCCTCAATTTAATCCTCATAACAAACTTATGTGTAAGTTGAAGTTATTTCTAGTCATTTTTTATAGATATAGAATGTGAGCCAGTCTGTGTCTAACGAAGATCATTTAGCAGAACGCAAAAGAATCGAGATATACTCATTTTCATATAACAAAAATGTTTCTTTTAGTTTAATCAAGAAACAAGTAGTCTGTACAAGCATCATAGTAAGGAATTAGGTTGTATGGGCTGTAAGTAAATCTCGGTATAATTATACATTGATAAATTTGGGGGGGAGACTCCCGTTGATGAAATGTGCCTCACAGCTGCTGAGAACATACCGGATTTATTTACTTGTTTATTCGTAATTGTTGTCACAAAGGTGGACCCTTGATGGTCCCATTCTGTTCTTCAGTTATGAAGAGAATAAGTCTTTACTTCCGCTGAAAATATATCAAGTCCAACTGCTGCAAGCTCAGATTTTTTCCTCTCTTCTTTCTTTTGTACCTTCAAGACTTCTGTGTCTTGGAAATGCCTATTAGAGCAGAAAAATCAAAGATAACGATAACAAGGCAAAAACATTTTTTAAAAAGGCATACATTCACTGTTGATGGTGTAAATACATGGCTGTAGCTTGTTAGAAGAAAATATTTATTTAAAAAATTGCAGCGATTATCAAGATTTTATATGTAAGTATGTCCCAGCTCAGCAATCCAGTTTTAGAAACCTGTCCTCCTAATCTGTACCTCCCCGAGTGGAAAAATGTACATAGAAAGGCGTTCCTTATGGCATTATTTTCTTGCTGTTTTTATTACCGTTCTAGTTATTGTAAGAATGAGAATGTCAATATAAAGTAAGACTGTCTGTGGACCAGAAAATCCTAGGCTCCTGTGTCTAGAGTCCAAGTGGAGTTTGAGATGAAAGTAGCAAATATTTTTTATTGTGATATTTAGTTTTTGTAGTACTTCTTTGTTATCAGGCATTACTCCTGGTGTTTTCTGTATGTTATCTTTTAGCCTTTGCACACGAAGTATAGATTGCCATCTTTGTTTTACCAATGAGGCCTCCTGGGCTCAGGGTGTCAAGAGACACCCAGGACCGCAAAGCTGGTATTTGGAGGAGCCGTGTGACTTCATTTCTCCACACAGCTCGGCCCGTGTACATGGGCCTCTTTGGTGTATCAGGAACAGCATCATTATTTTTAATAGCAGAAAATTAGATGGTTGTGATATTCCGTTTTTTACCTCTCTTGATCCTGTCCAATTTTACATTATAATTTAATTAGTTTCCTTAACTCATAGCCATGGTTGGCTCACTGCGCTGCTTCAAGTCTCCCAGTGACTCCACTTTGCTTGAAGAGGGTGTGGTTTAAACTCCAGTGCCAAGCTTTTGAAGCAGTTGGACTCCGGCCTCAGCGCCTTCCACCCAGTCTCGCTGCTGTGCTCCGAGGCCTGTGCTCCAGCCACCTGAGCACTCCACTCACTCCTCTGGGAGCATGCGGTTTTCTTTCCCTGCTCTGTGCTTAAACATTAGCTTGAGTTCAGCATTTCCTTATAGACAAGTCACTTAACCTCCCCGTCTGCGTTCCCGTCTGCCTGGAGCTGTTTGGCCTATGTAGGATGATGCCTGTGTTGACTGGAAACGGAAAGTCTACCAGGCGTTCTCTCGGCAGAAAGGATTTACTGGGGACAAAGAAGGGATTGCAGGGTGGTGTGTACAGCCGTGGCAAGCCAAGTGCAAGACGGGAGAGCAAGGAGGAGGACGTTCTTCTCAGGGGGGAAGAGGCAGGTAAGAGAAGGGGCTGTTATAACCACCCGGCTCTGTTGTGACCACAGAGTTCCTCCAGGACGGCTTTTGCAACCCCCTTAGGGCGTGAGAGCTCCTCCCGAAGGCCCTCCCAATCCTGTCCTGGTTAAGGTCTCTGAGCAAAAAGTTGACACATGTAAAGTGTTTAGTAGCGCCCCTGGCAGATAGTGATCCATAGTGGTGGCTGGATTAAAATGAAGCCTGGAGAAGTGCAAGATGAAACGGAAATGACTTGTGACAGGAAGTAAGAAAGCACAGTAAGTGAGGTGAAGAGAAAGCCCTTCTAATGGGAGACTGCCCAGCACACACAGAGAAGGGATGGCGGGGTTGGAGGATCATCACCGGATTCTAAACTGGATGGGTGCTAGTTTGATGAGGAACCGGTATTTTTACATGGTCTCACTTCATCTCCCCATAATTTACCAGTTAGTTACAAAGGGAAACGTAACTTTATAAAAGTGGTGAAACTTGGCAAACACGACCTTCATGATTCTACATCAATGACGAGATCAAAATTAATACAAATATTGGGAAAATTAACCTCACATGCTTCCTGATATATTCTAAGACAGAGACCATAATTTCATTGATATTCCTTCCAAGAATGCATAACCTGCATCTAATCATGAGAAAACGTTAGATAAAACCCAAGTTGGAGGTTGGTCCTCAAAATAACTGGCCTCGCCTCTGCAAAGATGTCAAGATCAAGAAAGACTGAGGACTCCCGACGAAAGAGCTCTGCTAGCTAGGGCGACCATGAACTAGATCCTGGGCTGGGGAAAAAGTGGCTATGAAGAGCATTAATTGGGGCAATGACAAAATCTGAGTAGGGGGTAGAAACTAGATATTATCATTACTATGACATTATTTAGATGGCAGTATTTTTATGTAGTTACCGGTTTGGACATCGGTGGTGGTGTTCTGGTTCTATGAAAGAACGCTCTTTTTCAGAGGAGACGCACACTGAGGGTTTCGGGACAGGCACGTGCTGTCTCCAGCGCGCGCTCAGCTGGCTCGGGGAGAGGTGCGCATGTGTAAAAGAATCCAAAAGCAAGTGAAGCCAAATGTAAACAGTTGGGGAATTTTCATAATGGGAATGTGGGATTTCTTGTACGGTTTTTGCAGATATTTTTTGTGAGTTTGAAACTGTATCAAGATACATTTTTTGAAAACCTAGGAGTAATGCTCATGACCTAGGACAGACCTCTTTTGTGGGGCCCGGATGAAATGGACGGTTCTCACCAGTCCTCCTGGAGTAATGCCAGGCTTCAGGCCGCTGTCCCTTAGAGCGTAAGCCTGTGAAACGAGACCAGAGCGTAAATTTTCCAAAACAGTGTTATTCGAGTTCGTGGCTTCCCCCCGCTCTGCCTTCGTTCAAGCCGCTCCAGCACCTCCGGAAGGAGGTGCGGACTGCATCTGTTGTCCTGTGCCTGTGCGGTTTCTCCCACCTGAGCGTTTGATGAGCGTTTGCAGACCATTTGAGGCTCTAATCTGTGGCAAGAATTCAGAACGTAGCTCTTCTGTGTTGTCCAATTCAGACACTTGTGCTTGAACAGGCAGGTAGGTGGAGGTGAGAGCCTCTCTGTAGATATTCCCGTCGGCGAGGCCAGAGACTTTAATGAGGGAAACAGCCTGGGCGCAGTCCTCCAAGACATAAATTTGCTCTTAATTCCTGTGCCATAAATATGTCAGTGATCATTTTAGCCTGGCACATTCTCAAGAAAAAGATTGAGACGTTGTTTATTGTGGCCATCAAAACAATACCTCTGTGTAAGCTACCCCCCATCCTGGCCCTGAATGTCTGCTTTTGAATATGGTGACATTCTGACAAGAACCCTGAAACTTCGTTGTGAAAAGTGTGAAAGATGGTGAAATTCAGTGGGCCAATATATGTAGAATTGTTGGCTCCAAGCCATTTAAACATTTGAGAGATAGAATAGTGGATCTTGAGACAGTGTTTTGACAGCAGTTAGCAAGACCACCTACCTAATGAGGCTGCTCCTAGTGACAGTAACACCTACGGAGCTGGGAAAGGGCCGTCTCTGTAGTCAGGCTGCCCCATTCACACCCCTGTCACCCCACTTACCGGATGTGCGACTCCGGGTGATTTATTCAGCCTCTCTGAGTTCCGCTGTTCTCTGGAGATTGTCCTCCTTTCCCTGGGGCTAATACTATTACAGTAGTGCCCACCGCAGAGCATTGTGCGTGAGGATCAAATTCATCATTACGTCCAACTGGCACAGGCACGTGGGAAGTACCCAAGATCTCTAGATGTTAGCACTTCTTTGTCTAGTCTCAACAGCAGTGAGCTGTGTTTAAGGAGGCCCAGACCCTGTTTTACATCACTCAGTTTTTATCTGGCGGGGGCCCTTTCCCACTTCAGGGACTAACCTGGGATTAAGGTGCTGCCTCCACGCAAGCAGCGGTGGCCAGGGGTGTACTCCGTCCGTTCTCCCTGTGCTGTCTGCGGAGGCAAAAAGCCTCAGGAATAGCAATAAAAACTGGACATTCTCGTGCTGTTTCTGACAGCCTTCCTATCCTAAGGAGAACAAAAGCTGTCAGCGTTGGCTTTAAAAACAAGAACAAAAAATTTCACACCTTGCAGTTACTTATGGAAGGAATTGGCAAAGACGTGAGGAAGGTAGTTTCTAGAAACCTAATGAATCCATCTTTTTGGTGGGGAAGTTATTTACGGTAGAAAAGTTGGCGTGGATCACACCGGGCAGAGTGGACCTGAAACAATTCTAGTATTATTTTCCACTCAGGGGTTTTATTCGGTGTATACTTTTCAATAAGTCTTTCATATGAAAAAAATGTAGCTGATGCCCTGTTGCAGAAGGAGGGGGAGAAATCCTGGGTTGTAAAGCTGAGAAGAATCGTACTCTCAGGTTCCGTAAGCGCCTGGGTTTTCAGGGTGCCCCTCACTGTGCTGCCGCCGTCGCTGCCGCCGACTCTTTCCCGGAGCCGCGTTCATCCCTGATTCCTGTGTTCTCTTTCAAGGGAACAAAAATCTTATAATTCAACTCAAATGCAATAATATCCCTATAGCCCTTTCTAAATTTTGTTGTTTTATTTGCTGCTTCACTGCCTGGCTAAGTCATTTCTAGTTTCTAGGACAAGCCCCAGCCTTCCCCTAACAGTCGCTGGATGTCTGGACAAGTACAGAGTTGTAAAGGCACCAGAAGGCAATTCCAGCCCGTCCTCCGCACTCACGGGTCTTGTTGAGAATGAGACCCCTTCCTCCATTTCACTTTTTAAGCTTCTGAACATCACCAGTCCAACCTGAAATGCAAATAAGCTCCAGGACAGTTAGGCCAAGCCAGGGCCGGCGTCTGGGAGCGGTGAGCTGAGTGCCCCAAAGAAGCTGGTGCTGGGTTTGTGTGCTGTGCCGGTCAAGTTCAAGTTCCTGGTGCTGGCGAGCTGTGGTAGGAACCTACTCTCGGATGTTCCGTACCCCCCCACCCCTCCCCCGCATGCACCCCGTGCTGGCGGTCAGCACTCAGCTGTTTGTTTGTAAGTAAACTCGGGAGGAACTTTTCCATTCAGATGTCTAATGCTGTGTTTAGGGGGTGTTCCTTCAACAATTTTGGCTTACAACTCCTTGGGGAATCCGAAAAAAGCTGTGGACCCTCTTGTCTCAGAAGAAGGCACATTTGCTTACACAAACTCGAAAAAAATGCAGTAATTTCAAAGAATGGAGCACTTTCAAGATGGTACATGAAGCCTTTTAAATGCTCTAAAACTGGCCATTAAGAAATCTATCTCCCTCTTCCTTTGAAAAGGTTCTGGCAGGGCTCTCTTGAACCTCTTAACCGTCTCAGAATATATAATTCAAGATAATGGTAGTAACTGCCACTTAGGAGCTTTCACTCCTCGTCAGACACAAGTGACCTCTGGATTGCGCCTTCCAAACCCGCCCTGTGCAGCCTCCCCACCGCGGGCAGCCCGGCTGCCATCTCTTCGGGGGCAGAGGCGGCGCTGGGTCCTGCCACCGCCCTGCTGCCACTGTCCTCCTAGCCACTGTCATCTCTCACCTTGTGCATTGCACGGGGGCTCCTGACTTCCACCCTCACTGTTCTCAACACAGCAGTCAGAGTCCCTGGTCCTGTTACAATGCAAGTCTTGTACTGCTGTTCAACTCAGAATCCTGCAGAGGTTTCCCATTTCATTCAGAGGAGAAGATGGAACCCTTGTAACGGCGGAAGTTCTGTGCTGCCCAGCTGCGGGGCCCTGTTCACTTGGATCACAGTACGGTGTGCGGTGCAGGGCATGCGGTACAGAGCAGCCTCCACAGTGGCTGCGAGGACCTGCCCGGGCTGCCCCAGTGTCCTTACCCACTCGCTTCTGTGACCTGGGCTCTCCCACTCCTTTCCCCTCGTCACTGTTCCGGCCACGCCAGCCTCCTTTCTGAGTCTCAAGTCTGCCAGGCCCTCTTCTGCCTCAGGGTCTCTGCACTTGCTTTTACTTCTGCCAGGAAGAGTCTTCCCTCACATAGCTTAGTGCATGTCTTTATGTTCCTAAAGTCTTTGCTCAGAAGTCACCTTGGTGGGGCATTAACTGACCACCCTTATTAAAATGCCATCCTCACTTGTACCCTAGCTCTTCTTATCTGCGCTGGAGTGTTTTGGTTTTTGGGGGGGTAGTAATCATCATCTTCCCACATATTAATAGTAGCTCATTTACGTATGTTTCTCTCTTCCCACTGGAATGCAGGTTATACTAGGATGGAGATTATTGTCTGTTTTGTTAAGTGCTGCATGTATAGGACCTAGAAGAGTGACTGATACATAATAAAGACTCATATCTGTTGAATGAAATGAACAAACCCTAGGAAAATATATATTTTTTGTAAATATGGTTTTAGATTTAACGAGATTAATCAACTTGCTCAAAGTCACACAACTGATAGGTAGTATACCTAGAATTTTTGCATATTCTGATGTCAAAGACTGTGTTCTTAACTACTGAAAATATTTCTTTCTGAGGAAATGCAGAATAGCAGGTCAAAATATAGTCTGGAAATGATAGTCTTAGAAGGCCGAGGAGTCAAGTTCGAGTTGCTAGCAGTGGCTGCACATCTGGGGGAAAGGGGCTCTTGAAAGAGGGGACCCACAGGTGAGGTAGTTCCGGAATCTGTGTACGCTGACTGACTCCTGAGCAGAGAATGCGTGGGGCAAGGACCTAAGTAGGCACCTGGAGGAGCCTCATAAAGATCTCACCAGCTCCTGCTTCAGGGGAGATTGAGGTTGGAGTTCGCTTCCTCCCAAAGTACAGGGACTGGGTAAATAAACACCACAAGATGTTCATTAAAATTCTAGAAAACTCTTGTCTTAGGAGTAAGAACCATATTCCCAGAATCCAAAATAAATACTAGTATTTATGCATAAATATCATACTAGATTTACGTAAATACTTAAAGGTAGAAAAAAAACTCCTTGTTAGTTTGCAGGAATGTTATTTTTTTATACCTTTTTAACAATTAGCTTTGTGTTAAGATACACTTAAAACCCCTTGGCAAAATGCAGACGCGTCAGCCGGGCAGTGCTTTGTGCTGGCATGTGCCTTGTGAGATACACTGCAAGACGACGAGCCATTACTGCTGTATCGGCTTTTTAGAATTTAAAGTTGCATGGGGACTTTAAAGTTAAAACGATAAAAATTTGTGAGCTCATGAAGATTTTGCTTTGTTCTTTTATCAAATTGTGGTAAACACAACAGATGGAAATACTTGTGATACGTGCTTTTCAATTTTTTTAGGAGAAAAGCGTTACACTATATCTGTGACTATTTTCTAGGTATGCATTGTCGTGTGCTAAGGTGGCAATGGTTACTTTCTGATGAAATTATTATCGGTTTACCAATAAATGTCTTATTAGAGCTAGTTACGAACATAGTGGTGTTGTGGTTTTTATTATCACTCAGTTTTCTTTATTTGTTTCTCGCTGTAGCCTTTTGTCTCTTACTTCCTTCTTCCTCTTGGGATAAACAGGGCCGGCTGACGGGGAGACGGAAGCCCTGTCGGTTCGGGTGTTTTGATTTGGCTGTGCTGGGCCCCTTTTTCTGTAGGATGGCTACCTGCTACCTATCATACATTTTTGGAAAGGTACATAGAAAATTCTGGAAAATAGGGCATCTGCTTAGAAACAGTGACTGTTAGAAAGGAAGGATGGGATTTCCCTCTGTGTCTTGTTTTGTTCCGTTCATCTTTTCCTTTGAGTCACTGAGTGGCAGATGTCCCCGCTCTGCACAGCAAGTTAAATGTCGGTGGCGACGGCAGAGGGTTCTGATAGGCTGCATTTTGGAAACTGTATTTAAATATGTGCAGGATTCATGTGACAGTCTTAGTGGCAATACTCTATGCAAAGTCACCTGATTGCAGTTAGGGTAGTTATTACTATATGAATTTAGTAACATATTCCGTATGAAACTGTATTTTAAGAATTGTGCCCTAAAAACATATTAAAATCAATGCCTTATGGTTAATCCGAAGCGATTAAAAGGAAATTCTTCCTGTAGTTTTTGAGCACAAGTCAAAGAAAGAAAACTATATTTCATTTTTAGATTATATAAATGGTGGAGAACTTTTTACCCATCTTTCTCAAAGAGAGCGTTTCACGGAGCCCGAGGTGCGGGTCTACGCCGGAGAGATCGTGCTCGCCCTGGAACATCTCCACCAGGTAAGGTGCTCCGCCTGCGCGACTTCCTGTCTGAAAACGCTGCTGGCGGAAGTCAGGCTTTGCCCGAAGACCGAGCGTCTGTGCCTGTCACTGTCTTCGCGGAGACTGCGAAAGCGCACGTGTAGGCTGCTAATCAGGCTTCGCAGCTTCACTGTTCTCCTTTTTAAAAATCAACTTTTATGTATCAGCTCCTGTGATGCAGATTTACAGTGTAGAACCCAAGCAATTTTTAATTTATTTTTCATAAAAAGCCCTAATGCTTAGTACAAAGTATCATCAGAAGAAAATTTGTCATTCTTCAGTATTATTTTATATTTGTTTCAGCTGTGTAGCATAGTGATTGGACAGTGGTATACTTTACGGAGTGTTCGCCCTGGTATTTCCAGTACCCAGCTGGCACCAAACATAGTTATTGCCATGAATTTTTCATTCTTAAAATAACCTTTAAGATGAAACCAGAAGATATAATGTGTATTTCCTTAATCGTGACTTACTCTCTTGCAGACTGCTTTATGTCCTCAGAGGTATGTTTTCTGAGTAGGTTGGAGAATATTAATTATTTGAAAGACGCCTCCACCTGTGCTGCCCAGCTGTCTCCCGCTCCTACTCTGGCCCGTTTGTTTTGTCCCCGAGACCCTCTCTGACTCCCTCCCCTCCTCTGTTGCCCCCATGGAGCATGAACTCAGTTGCTAAAAACTTTCTATGAAGTTCATGTCTGTGAGGCTGTTTGAACTCTATAAAAATCAGTTTAAACTTCAAAAAATACTGTTTCAGGTGCTCTGAATCTTGATCCAAGCAACTTTGACTAACAGAACTTTTTTTTTTAACTTAATGAGGAAGCATTAGTGTAGAAGCAAATAGTCATTATGTAGACAAGGCTTGTGGCTCAGAAATAGAAAGCGCTAGAGTCATTTTTACCAAAGCTGTGAGGCTCTAAGGAGACCTCCATGGCTTGAGTCACGAAGTTGGGATGATGCAGGCACATCATGAAGCCACGACTCTTCTTTGTCAAGTGTTCAGGTACTACACTGGATCACTGATAAACAGATTAAAGTGCAAATTGTGGAGCACAGAAAAGGACAGAGAGAAATGAGGGGAAAAGGCAGGAAGGAGCCAGGAAGTTAGAATGGCAACATGGAGACAATGAGTGGAAGAGGAACAATGATGAGAAGATACAGGCAAAGATACAGGGGATCTAGAAAAGGGCAGATCCAGCCCAGAACGTGAATGAGACCTGGCAGGTGGAGGGAGAGGGGTTCGGAGTAGGAGCCTCCAGGGGAGTGAAGGAGAGATTTGTAAGAGCAGGAGGGAAAGAGGAAAGGCCCCCGGGTGGGACTGCAGTGCCCTGGAGGGAAAGAGAAGGAGGGAGGAGCAAGGGGCGAGGGAGCTGAGCTGAGGTGATGGGAATGGACATGGGTGCTCCTTTCGATAGAATTGTCGGCATAGTGACAAGTTTCATGCTTACGATTATGTCGTGGGATGGAAAGTGGTTAGGACGTCTTTTTGTGCATGAGCCAGGAAGAGGCTGAAAAGGTCTTTGCATTCTATGGTTAGAGGTGTTGGAAGCAGTTTTTTATGGCATAAAAATTGTGGTGGGAATCCCTATAAATCCCAGAGTCAAGACTAACAAAATACGAAGCTCCAACAGGAAAGCTTAGTAAATTTGGTTTTTCATTTGTGTGAAAGCTTTAATTCTGGTTATTAAAGGAAAATCTATGCACATTCATTCATATTGAAACAGGGTCATCAGAAATAGAAGTGGAGAACGTGGAGACTCCTGGGTGCAGATGTAATTGACAGGGAGTGAAAATAACGTAGCAAGTCAGATCTCAGCTGAGTTCCCCTTCATCTTAGTGTCCTGGACAGAGAAGTGCAAAGAAGGATCACACAAAGCCAGTTTTATTAACACTGGATTTCCCAGGAAAAGACAAAAATGGGAGTTTGTTTGGAACTTAAACAGAGACATGAATGCTGTGGGACCTGGTTAGTCTGGAAACCATGCTGAAGCCATTTGGGAGGTGGTGGACAGGGACTGGCCAAGGGCACCTGAGGATCGTCTAGAGCGAGGATGGAGTTCACAGGAGGGCAGAGACAGGAAGAAGCAGCTGTCATCTGGGAGGCCCAACAGGAGTGGACCCTCCTTGTGCAGAGGAGGAAGACCTGCTGGGAGGGGTGCGGGGAACCCAGTGGATGCACCGGGAGACGGAGGAATCAGCATTTGCCCTGTTAAGTGACTAGGACCCACGATAGCCTGCTGAGCAGGAGTCTGTCTCTTTTGGGTTTGTTTTTAAGGCACATATGAAAGACTTATGGAAATTGTTATTTTTAAATGCATATTTATTTATTTTTACAGTTGGGAATTATATACCGTGACATTAAGCTTGAGAATATTCTGCTTGATTCTAATGGCCATGTGGTGCTGACAGACTTTGGTCTGAGTAAGGAGTTTGTGGCTGATGAAGTGAGTATTATAATTTTAATTTAAAGTTACTAATAATAGAATATAAACAATGATGAAAATTAGCTATAGAATAAGCATTTAATGGGGATAATACCATATGGATTATGGATTTTTGTGCAGATTTACCTAGAGGAACATTTGGCATGAGTGACTGTAAAGATTTTTAGTTTAAAATTACCATGGAACCATTCTGTTAGAATTGCAGTAAACCTTTGATAAACATATCAGTATTCCCCAGGTTAAAACAAAGCAAAACTATGCATTTAACTTGCCCCATAAAATGTAACATTTAAATAACCATGGGGGGCTTTAGAACTATGGCTTAGGTGGTAGCCAATAGAAAATTAGAAATCCAAGCATATACAGTTTATGTTATGGTTACAAAGTAGGACATGTCATGTTGTGATGGTCCTTTGAGTTCACTTGACAAGAACAATAAGAATCTACTAGACTTAATTCTTGAATAATCTTACTGTTTTGTTTTGCTTATGTGAACTAAAATCTGCTAATGTGCAGATTTTCAATATGGAGTACTTTGCATTTTAATATTGATTGAACTAGTTTAATATTACAAAAGCATTTAATGACATTTAAAATTGTACATCTGTTCATTGTAATTAGTGTTATTTATGTAGCAGTTGTAATAAAATTATATTTGTACACTTAACCAGTTATTCAGCATAACTAAGTAAATATGAATGCCAATTCATTTCTATCTGAGAAATGATTGATGTAGAATACAAAACCTCAGTAAAATTTTTGAAGTAGAGGACTTTGGGGTTCCAAATTAGGTGTCCCTATTTCTGATTATTAGCTTTTTTCGTCATATGCCAAAGCAACCCTAGGTGAATTAGTGCTGAAACTATAAAAACTAAATATCTCAATTTTTTAATCTTATCTGTATTCATTCAATTTACTTATTTAATGAATATCGGTTGACCACTTGTTATGTTAGGTACTAGGTGATATGATGATGAATAAAATAGAAAGTGTCTGCCTTTGTGAAGCTGTGGGTATAATAACATATTATCTTTGACAGAAAATCATAAAATCGGTTAGATGGGTTTTTGAGAAATTTACTTTGAAGTTTGATTTTTAATACTTTTTCTCCTTTGCGAAAGTTAGCGGCAACTTCAGTAAAATGTGGCTGATTAAATGTTAGCAGTTGCTTCATCACCAAGCCCCACTACAAGTAACAAAGCGTAGGACAGGCATGCACTCGAAAGGGAGGGAAGAAAATACCAACCAGATTTGGGACATAGATGGCAGAAATACTCACTGTAACTGACATTCACTTGTATTACAGTATCATCTTTCTTGGAATGAGTTTCTTTTTTGCCCATTCCTGTTCTCCCTCCTTGGTTTTCAGCTTCAGTGAGCCTCCTTGATCACAGTTAAACCCTAAACCAGTAGTGTGAGAAGCCCCAAAGCAGGCTACTTTGCACCTCAGACCTCCACAGAGGCTCAGGCATCGGGGGCCTCACTTACCCCTCAAAGTAGAGGGGCAGGTGGTGTGGGGCACAGGAGGTTTAATTGGAAGGATGTACAAAGAACAGGTCCCGGGGATGTGTAAGGTAAGCCCACCTACGGCTTGCGATGATGTCATAGTTTCTTTTTACATTTTGATTTTGATATAATTCATTTCCTCTGTCTGTACTTTAATAGACTTAGTTTCCTCAGTCATACTATATTTTTAAAAACACTGTTCTGAGAAAGGGTCCGTCAGCTTCAGCAGACTGCGAGGGGTTCCTGGCATGTACAGGACCCCAGCGTAGAAAGATGTGCTCACCTTCCTCTCTCCATGGAACCATTCGTACATTTGCTTGATCACTCCATCAGTACTGGGTGAGGCCCTTCTCCGAGCTGGACGTTAGGCCAGGTTCTGGTAATACAACAGTGAAAAGAATCACCCAGTAAACCCCATGCTCATGGGTGTGTGTGTCTGACCACTTGGCAGATGTTGGTGAGCAAGCAAAATGTTAGGAACTGAAACAAAAATAAGCAAACAAAAAATCAAACATGGATTGGAGTTACTGGGTTTCCATACTGATTAGTCAGATATGCTGTGTGACTAAATCAGCCAGGCCGCTCCTTACAGGAGAGATGGTGTTTTCTGCTAGTCTTGTCAACAGCTACTCCTCACGGGGAGGAAGGGGGTGCTCACCAGAGGCCATAGTTTTTGAGCACTTAGTTGCTTGGGTGCAAAAATGAAACACAGGGATTTGATCTGAAGTGGAGAAGCAATTTACGGATTCCCTTACTATTCACCAAATACAGTCCGACTGCATTTAGTAATAGAGGTGTGAGTTGTCACATGTTAGTAAGCTTCGCAGTTCATCTCTTTTCCCTGCAAGACGACCAACCAGCTCTTAGTCCTGGAGAGCACACTGTCACTCAAGGATTCAGGCAGAACTCCCAGAGCTGGGGAAGCTTTTCTGAGTCCCTGAAAACTTTGTCTAATGGTCTGTTGCCCCCGATCCCACCCATTTCCTGCTTTGCCGGTTTTCATGCTCAGACCCTTTCCACCTTGAAAATATTCCCACCAAACATTTTGTGTTGTGATTAGCTCCCATTTCTTTTTGCTTTCACTTCTCTGCCCCACTCACACTGAAACATCATCTCTCTTGGATGAGTTTCTTGTTTATCCATTCCTATTGTACCTCCTCGGTTTTCAGCTTCAACTGCACTTGAAGGAGTTCCTTCCTTGGTTTCCAGTTGTAGAGAGATTATGTATCTCTGTCTCTTTCTCTAACTGGCCTCTCTTCTTTTCAACCTCCTCCTCTTGGACCCTTTCTGTCTCCATTTTAGCATGCCTAGTCTCTCCTGTCTTAAAAATTTTTTAATGGAGAGACAAATTAGATGGATGGACCGACCAATAACTGGATAGATAAAAACAAGAACCTCAGAATCCTGTATTCCCTCCCAGCTAATGTCCTGTTGTTCTCCTTTGTCACTGTTGGTTTACCCGCTCTCCTTGCTGACCCACATGTCTCCTCTTACTTCCGTGTCGGCTCCAGTTGGCTTGTACCCCTGCCAACGGACCAAACCAGTTCTTGCAAAGGCCATAATTTACTTCAATTTTGGTGCTTTTTGGTCCTCATCTTACTTGGCCAGCTGGTAGTGTTGGACTGGAAACTGCCTCTCGCCTTGGCCCCATGACACCACACTCCCTGGACGTTCCTTCTCTCTCTCTCTGTTTTCATAGGCTTTTCCTCTTCTACTTGACTGCTCAGTCCTGCACTGCTCACAGTTCAGCGCTAGGTACTCCTCTCCTTTTAGGTGCATTCTGTCCCTGTGTGCTAGTAATTCCCAAATACATGGCCGACGCTGACTTTCCTTCTGGGATCCAGACCCAAACATGCCTACGGTGTATTTCCACCTGACTTTCTCATAGGCTTCTCCAGGTCAACATTTGAAAACTGAACTACTCTCTCCCTCCTTCTCAGTATATCTCAATTTTACGTATTACAGATTCTGTCCTCACTTGCTTGGGGAAATATATTTTTATTTAATTTTCAGGAAGTTATTTTTATGTGTGCTTGAAGTTCCTGCTCATGGTGTAATACTCATCTCTATATACTTGTTAATTTAATAATTCAACAAATATTTATTGAGTACCTTCTGTGTACCAAGTATTGTAGCAGGCCCTAGAAATATAGTGGTGAACATAGCAAATTCCTTGCCCTAATGCACCTGTATTCTAGAGGTGGCCATCAAATAGTTATATAATTATTTAATATGCATTATTTGCTTAATTATGAATTATTTCTGGTATTTAATTTTGAGCTTTTTAATTATGAATTATTTTAGATTACATTTTGCTAAACTAGATTGTATATAGAATAAAATTGATTTATTTTAGAAACCTTAAAAAATCTTTTATATGATAAAAGAACACTACAAATTTGATACTTTTACAGATATGCTCATTTCTGAAGCACAGAATTTGAAAAATCCCTTGAGATTCTGAGAATGAAAGAAGATATTTCTAACTATCTGCAGGCTAGTATATGTCCTTCATAGGATTTTTTGAGAGTACAGTTCAGCAAACATTTGTTGAGTTCTTACTGTGAGTCAGAGAATCTGCTAGGTATTGGATGTATGAGTCTAACTGAAGACTTTAAAAACATTAAGGGCATCTGCTCCTACCTATATATAAAGAGATAATGTCAAAATGATACATTTATGTGCTATTAGTTACCGTGTGCTTAAATATGGTCTCTTTCGTAATTTAACACTGAGTACTTGAAAATTTTCCCAGCGTTATTAAAATGAGCCTGCACGTAGATAAATAAAACTAGAAGAAAAATAGCATCCTTGACATTTAAAACACAGGTAGCTAAGTCAATTATAACTCACCACCATGGTAGATGTACTTAAAAGAAAAGGTCTATGGATTTGTGACTATTTTCTCTTTCCAGAAAGTAGAAAAATGCAACCTATGCTCAGTTTAGATAATGTGATTCACTAACCAATTTTTTAACATATGAGAGGCTTTTAGTGAGGGCAAAGAATACAAAATAAAGTTGGGAGATCTTTTTGGTTCTGCACTTCCTGGCTGTGTGACGTTGGGCAAGTCACTTGGTCATTAACCCCTCTCAGTCTTAATTTCTTCATCAGTAAAACAGTACCTGTCATATCTAGTTTAGAAGATTGTCACATGGACACAATAAGCTAATGCTTATGAAAGTGTAGAGCTCTACATAAACACCAGTTTCTGCTTGTAGGAGGCACTGTTCAGATTACTATGAGCAAAATTAAAATATATGAATGAGAATCTTAAATTATTCTCCCTTAATGTTCTTATTTGTAGGAAAGTTGTAAATTACAGTTTCCTCTGATAAATGCCTAGTTAATAATATGTGCAAGATTATCTGCTGTTACAACATATGTTTCTCAAAATGCCTAAGGGAGCTTTAGGGTCTGGAAAGAGCATGTTTATGTTAGGAATCAGATAATTCTCTAAGGCAGCGCTTGTACTACCTCTGTCTCCATTCCTGATTCTTAGTGACCATACATTCATGATTCTTTTCATTTGCATGCGTTACCGAAGAACCTCTTAGGTCTCTGTAAATAAGGCCTATCAGTCATTTGCCAAAGCCTTTGTGGTAAAATAGGTATAACATAAAAATTACCATCTTAACCATTTTTAAGTGTACAGTTCAGTAGTGTTAATTATATTCATGTTACCGTGCAGCAGTTCTCTAGAATTTTTCCTCTTCCAAAACTAAACTCTATACCCAGTGAACAATAACTCACCATTTTTTCTACCTACTAGCCTCTGGCAACTACTATTCTACTTTCTGTTTCAATGTGTTTGACAATTTTAAATATTTTATTTTATTTTTTCTTTTACAGAGAAGGGAGGGGAGAGAGAAGGAGAGGGTAAGAAATGTCAATGTGAGAGAGAAACATCAATTGGTTGCCTTCGGTATTCACTCTAGGGGACCGAAACTGCAACCCAGGCATGTGCCCTGTCCAGGAATAAAACCAGCAACCTGACAGTTCATGACACCCAAGCAGCTGAGCCACCCCAGCAGCTGAGCCACCCCAGTCAGGGCCTAATTTGGATGCTTTTTATTTCTTTTCTTGCCTAACTGCTTTGGCTAGGACTTCCAGTGCTGTGTTGAGTAGAAGTGGTGAGAGGTAGCATCCTTACCTTGTTACTGGTCTCCTTGTTACTGGTCTTAGAGGAAAAGCTTTCAGTTTTTCCATCATTGAATACGGTGTTTGCTGTGGGCTTTTCATATATGCCTTTATTTTTTAAAATATTTTATTCATTTATTTTAGAGAGGTGAAGGGAGGGAGAAAGAGAGGGAGAGAAACATCAGTGTGTGGTTCCTCCCACTTGCCCTCCTACCAGGGACCGGCCTGCAACCCAGGCGTTTGCCCTGACTGGGAATCAAACTGTCAACCCTTTGCTTCCCAGTGCGGCGCTCAATCCACTGAGCCACACCAGCGAGGGCTCATATATGCCCTTATTATGTAGTTTCCTTCTGTTCCTAGTTTGTTGTTGAGTGTTTTTATTATGAACAGGTATTGAATTTTGTCAAATACTTTTTCTGGATTGACTAAATGATCATGCAGTGGTGGTTCTTCATTCTTTAATGTAATTGTATTACATTGATTGACTTTTGAGTCTTGAACTGTCCGTGCATTCCAGTATTAAACTTCACTTGTTCACAGTATCTAATTGTTTTAATGCACTGTTGAACTGGGTTTGCTTAGGATTTTATTGAGGATTTTTATATGTAAGTTTCATCGGAAATATTGGCCCATAATTTTATTTTCTTGTAGTATCTTTCCCCTGGCTTTCGTATCAGGGTAAGCTGGCCTCAAAAAATGAGTTTCAAGGTATTCTTTCCTCTGCATTTTTTTGAAAAGTTAAAAAATGATTGGTCCTACTACTTCTTTAAATGTTTTTTAGAGTTTTCCAGCAATCGATCTGATCCTGGACTTTTCTTTGTGGGGAGGATTTTGATAACTGATTTAATCTCCTTACTGATTGTGGGTCTGTTCAGATTTTTAAATTCTTAGTGATTCAGCCTGATAGATTGTATGTTTCTATATGTTTCTAGGAATTTGAACCATTTGAGGTTTTCCAGTTTGTTGGTGTGTAATTTATTCATAGTCGTGTCTTGTAATGTCTTCTTTTCTTTTCCTGATTTTAGTTATTTAGTCTTCTCTGAATTTGTCAGTTTTGTTGATCTTTTTAAAAAATCTCATAGTTTTGTTAATTTTTCTCTTATTTTTATTTATTTCTGCTGTAATCTATTATTTCTTTCCTTCTGTTAACTTTTGATTTTTCCTAGTTCTTTTTTTAAACATTTTATTTATTTATTGTTAAAGAGAGGGGAAAGGAAGGAGAAAGAGAGGGAGAGAAACCTCGATGTGTAAGAGAAACATCCATCAGTTGCCTCTCACACACCCCCATCCAGGGACCTGTCCCACAAACAGGCCATGTGCCCTGACTGGGAATCAAACCTGCGACCTTTCGGTTTACGGGATGATGCCCAACCCACTGAGCCACACCATTCAGGGCTGTTTTTCTTGTTCTTGAGTAGTAAAATATTTTCAAATGAAACCTCTTCCTATCTCAGTGTATTAAGATATTCTCTTTATTTTCTTTTTTAAAATTAGCACTTTGAAATCCTTAATTTACTAGGAATTAATTTTTTGTGTGTAAAATGAAAAGGGGATCTTATTTTATTTTTTATAGAGATAACTCCATTGACTGAACTATTCATTGAATGGTCAGTTCCTCATTTTCCTACTGGTTTGAAATGCAGTCTGTCATATTCCAGATTCCTGTGCACACTTGTGAGTCTGTTTCTGGGCTCTGCACTCGGTTCCTTTTGTCTGTTTGCATCTCCCTAAGTCAAAGCCAAAAACCTTAAAGGCCGTGCTTTTACAGGGAGTCTTAAATCCGGAAAGGTGAGATCTTTCTTCTCTTCACTCTTTATCCTACTATTCCTTTCTCTCTTCCCCTTACCTTCACCTCCGTCTTCACTGTCTTATCTATTTTCAGTCTTTGGCTGCCCCACATTAATGTAGAATGCAATTTATAAATTAATTTGGAGAGAACTGCAATCTTTGGATATTGAATCCTCCAATTAAGAATTTGCATAAATGAATATTTATATATTCCCATTTATTTTGTTGCTATTTTATGTTCTCTAATAATATTTTATAATTTTCTTTGGAATGCTTCATATATTATTAGATTTATTTCTATAACTTTATAATTTTTGTTTCTATTTACAAAAATTAAAATGTCTCTGTTTTTCTTGCCAAAGTATAGGAATGTTATTTCATATTAGTTCCACTAATTCACAGATTCACTTCAAATGTTTACTTCCGAGATGACTGTGATTGACTTTTTGCAAATACCAGTTTAATATTTTAAAAATATTTTTAGTTATACTTAGGTGTTCAATTTCTTCTTGAGTCAATTTTGGTAAGTTAATGTTTACAGAAAATGTTTTTTTCCCTTCATTTTTTGGCATTATGTTCATAAAATTTCCTTATTTTTTAATCTCTATTTTAATTATAGTAATATTTTTTAATTACTATTATTGATTTTTAACTTTTTTCCTTCTTGATCAGTTTGCTAGAGATTTGTTCATTTTATTATTCTCTTCCAATAAATAACTTTTGTCAAGCTCTAATTTTTTCTATTTCTTTCATGCTATTCTTTTAATTCTTCATTCCTTTTACTTTCTGGGAGTTTTTCATATTTTCTAAACTTTTGAGTGGGATACCTATCTCATTAATATTTAATATTTTTAAATAAAACTCAGTTTCTCTGAGCAGCTTCAGGTGTATGCCACAAGTTCTGATCCATAGCATTTGTACTCTTATTCCAGTAATCTAATATTCATTGTGGGTTTTTTCATTGGGACACGGATTACTTAAGAAATGGGTTTTTCATTTTTTAAAAACATGAGTTTTTGGTTATCTTTGGGTAAATCAGCTCTAATTTTGTTTTCTAATTGGAGAACAAAATACATACGATTTTATTTTTGTGGTATTTGAGATTCGCTTAGTGATCTATTACATGGTTAATTTCTGTAAATGCCTTATGTTTACCTGAAAAGACTGTGTGTTCTCTAATTGTTGGATATAAAGTTTTATATATATTTTTAACAACAGGCAAATCTTCCATAGCTTCACTAATCATTGCCCTGCTTGATCAGTCAGTTACAGAAGAGCTATGTTAAAATACCCATAATGATTGTGGATTTGTCTGTTTCTTGACGATCTCTCCATTTTTGCTTATGTAGTGTAAGGCTCTTCAACAATTTGTGAGGGTGTTCAGGTTTGGAATAGTGTTATTCCCCTTGTGAAATGTTCCTTTTATGATTATGCAATGACCCTACCTTATTATAATAATCCTTTTTACCTTAAAGTTCATTTTCTTGCTATTAATAAGAAACTCCAGCCTTCTGTTGGTTTGTGCTGGTCTGATGCATCTTTTTCCATCTCTTTACTTTCAATATTTCTTTGTCATTATGTTTTAGGTGTGCCTTTTATAAATAACATATAGCTGGATTTTGTTTTTGATCCAGAGAGTTTCTGTCTTTTAACTGGTGAGTTAAATCTGTATATTATGATTACTGATATATTTTTATTTTTCTTTTCTTACTGTGTTTTTCTTTTTATCATAGTTTCTCTTTGCTTTCTCCCTTCCTTTCCTGACTTCTATTCAAATGATTAAGATTATTTCATTTCTCCCTAATGATCTAGAAGATGCATATTCTATTTCTATTATTTTAGTAGTTATACCCTAAAATTTTAACTTATATAATGACTTAGTAGAGTCCAAAATTATCCATTATGTTCATGGTTGTTATGACCACTTCAAGACATTAGAATGTTTTAACTTCAATTATCCATCCAATTTTATGTTATTGTTACTTACTATTTTAGTCCCACCTTCTATTTCCTCAAATTAATCATTGCTATGTAATTATTGTTTTCATTTTATAAATGCAACACTTGTTTAGATTTTTTCACATGTTTACCTGTTTTCTCTGTTCTTTTTTGCTTCTTACACCTTACTCTTTTCTTGTGAGTTCAGTTTATTTTTGAAGTGCACCTTTTAGAATTTTTTTAGCAAGGATCAGTGAATAATAAATAGTAAGTCTATCTCTGTCTTAATATAGCTTTATTTTGCCCTGTATATCCAGTAATTATTTGTATGTATGTATGTATACATATGTGTGTAAATGTATATATGTATATACACACGTGTGTGTATATATACACACATACACATACCTAGGAATAGACTAGTTTTTTAAAAATATCTTTTTATTGTAAAATAAAACAAAAAAAAGTATGGTTTAGTGAATTATTGTAAGATAAACACTCTTATAACCACTACTTAAG